>CM049868.1:5026473-5078973 GCA_027474115.1 Schizopygopsis malacanthus | reverse complement strand
GGTGTATATACGGTGTATATATATATCCCGGTATTGTGTGTGTGTTTGGGTATGATTGTGTGTGTATATGCGGTATACGGTATATGTATCCCGGTATTTTTGTGTGTGCTGATGTTGCGGTATACGTTATATATATATATGTGTGTGTATATCCATGTGTGTGTGTGTGTGTGTGTGTATATACCGGTATGTGTTTTATGGGCTGATTTGCGGTATATTTTGATATATATATTTATATATATATCCACGGTATTTTTGGGCTGATTTGCGGTATATATATATATATCCCGGTATTTTTGGGCTGATTTGCGGTATATATATATATATGTGTGTGTGTATATGTGTGTGTGTATATATATATATATATATATATGGTATTTTTGGGCTGATATGGTATATATATATATATATATATATATATATATATATATATATATATATATATATTTTTGTGATTTGTGTGTATATATATATATTTATATATATATCCCGGTATTTTTGGGCTGATTTGCGGTATATATATATATATATATATCCCGGTATTTTTGGGCTGATTTGCGGTATACGGTATATATATATATCCCGGTATTTTTGGGCTGATTTGCGGTATACGGTATATATATATATCCCGGTATTTTTGGGCTGATTTGCGGTATACGGTATATATATATATCCCGGTATTTTTGGGCTGATTTGCGGTATACGGTATATATATATATCCCGGTATTTTTGGGCTGATTTGCGGTATACGGTATATATATATATATATATATATATATATATATATATATACCCCGGTATTTTTGGGCTGATTTGCGGTATACGGTATATATATATATATATATATATATATATATATATGGTATTTTTGGGCTGATTTGCGGTATACGGTGTATATATATATCCCGGTATTTTTGGGCTGATTTGCGGTATACGGTATATATATATATCCCGGTATTTTTGGGCTGATTTGCGGTATACGGTATATATATATATATCCCGGTATTTTTGGGCTGATTTGCGGTATACGGTATATATATATATATACCCGGAAAATATTTATTGGGCTGATTTGCGGTATTTTGACGGTGTATTATATATACTATAATAATATATTCTACATATCCATGCGGCTGGCTATGTTTAAATGTTGAATTGGTGCATCTGGGCTGACATGGTCTCGTTGTATATACAGATATATAAGTTTCTTCTCCTGCACAAGCATAGAACCACAGCCAGCGTTTCACACACAGCCCTGGTCGTATTTTCGGTCTTCTTGAGTTTGGCCTCCATGCGTGACCTTCTCCAGCTGCACTTCTGCGGTATACGTCAGAGATGCCCCGAGCTGTTTGGCGAAAGCGGACTATACCGCGATTTCTGCTGCATCCCTCGCTCCTCCTCCTCCTCCACGCGGGCCTATCTCCTCCAGCTCCTGCTTCTTGGCCACCAGACGGTTCCTCATCTCGTGGCCTCGGCGCACAGCCATCTCCGCCTGCATCCTGAAGAGCCAGTTTCTCCGCGCTCATAGAAAAAGAGATCACAACATTTACATTCCCTCTGAAACGGCGGTATAACAACTATTGCGTTATCGGATTAATTTGAGTAAGAAAATATAAAGTAACATTACATTTCATAATGCATGCATGTATATTCATAACGTATACTTAATGTAGTTAGGATGTAAGGATGTATTTATTCGATCAAAAATACAGAAAAAAACTGTATTTATTGGTTATATTTTAATATACTTTATAATATAATATTTCTGTGATGCAGCATCATTCCTCCAGTGTCACATGACCCTTCAGAAATATAATATATGGTTTATATTATTTCTGTTGTGCTGCTTTTATATTGTGAACATATGATACTTTGATGAATGCAAAGTTAAAAAGAGCAGCATTTGTTCAGAATATAAATCTTTTCTAGCAATAATAGTCTTTACGATGACTTTTTATTCATTTAACATATCCCTCCTCAATCTGACCCCAAACTTTTGAATAGCATTTAATATTGTAACAAAATACATTTTTCAAATACTTTTTATTAATCAGATTTAAAGAAAATATATCACAGGTCCCAAAACACAATATCAGCACAACATTGAAATAAATAGCATATCATGTGATGTTAAAATTACATTTTAAAGTATATTAAAATAGATTTTTTTTTATTGCAATATATATTAAATTAACAGTTTCAACTTCTTTAAAAAACATAAAAAATTGTACTGATCCCAAACTTTGAGCGGTATACACACACACACACACAGTTATATATATATATATATAATAAGTGAAATATAGCATATGTATAATTATAGAATGTAATTATATAACATGCATACACATACACGGTATATACACCGTACATAAGTATAGTAACACTTAAATACACCCGTGACTGTGTTTCACACCTGCTGCTGTTTGACCGCCATCTCCTGCATCTGCTCTTCAGCCACGATCTGCTTCTCCCGAACCTTGTACCACTAGTTCCTGAGCTTCCGACGCAGCGCAGTTCCTCTGGATCACTCTCATGGCCGTCAGCTGCTGCTGCCTCTTAGCAAACGCCCTGAGCAATGATTTGTCCATGTGTATATTTGTGGTATGGGGGAATGCCATAGAAACCCCCTGCGACTACCCAAAACATCTTAGAAACCGCCCACCTTCTGCACTAACATCCCCTCCCTCAACCTAGGACAGGGCGATATGAGCAAATATATATATATATATCCCGGTATTTTTGGGCTGATTTGCGGTATACGGTGTATATATATATACACCGTATACATATATATATATATATATATCAGTATTTTTGTGCTGATTTGGTCCCAAAGCAAAATCAAGCAATATTTTCCTCCAATTTTCTTCTTAATAATAACTACTATATTATTAAATCACAATATACCCTTTTTTATTTTATCTTTGTTATTAAAAATAAGAACCAAGGTGCAAATAAACAGTAGTTTAATGAAGAGCAGCGAATTCTTTTAATGTTTGATTAACATTAGAGGTCGACTGATTTGGGTTTGGGTTGGGAAATCGGGGCAGCCGATATATGATGCCGAATTCTGGGCCGATCCCCTTCATCTCATAAAAGAGAGTTTGAGTAAATGTTTATTGCAGTAGCCGGCTAACTGAACAATCCCTATGGCTGTACTGTGATGTGGTGACGCTCACTTGCGTGCGACGTATCCACGGCACCAGGCCTGGAAGTTGATGATGACATCGGTGATCTTCATATCGCGCTCCTCCTCCAGATGAGCCAGAACGCCAGCGCGGAAAAACACTTTGCTCTGTCCGATCCGGAACAGGTTGGGATCCAGCTCCAGCGCTTTGATCTGAGACACAGACCAAGAGCTTAACACAGGAACCAGCTTTGACCTAAATATTTACTAAACTCAATATTTCAATCATTTATCAACACATTCATGCTTCTCTGATGATGGTTAATGGTCAAATTGCATGCAGGTAAACAAATAAGATATTGTGTTTTATTCAGACTGTTTTTTTCATTAGAAAAAATTGAATGCAAAGATTTATAAATAATCTAAATTAAAACAAATGATTTCAAAATATAAACCAATCAAAATAAAACACTAGAAAATATTTATAAATATTCTAAATGAAAAATAAAACCACTTTACAGTTTTACTTCATATTTGACAAAATATGTATTCATTTTAATTTTATTTTACCAATCAAAATAAAACACTAGAAAATATTTATAAATATTCTAAATTAAAATAAACCATTTTAGAGTTTTACTTTATATTTAAATAAATATTTATTCATTTTAATTTTATTTTACCAATCAAAATAAAACACTAGAAAATATTTATAAATATTCTAAATTAAAATAAACCATTTTAGAGTTTTACTTCATATTTATTAATTTTATTTTACCAATCAAAATGAAACACTAGAAAATATTTATAAATATTCTAAATTAAAATAAACGATTTTAGAGTTTTACTTTATATTTAAATAAAAATATTTATACATTTTAATTGTATTTTACCAATAAAAATAAAACACTAGAAAATATGTATAAATATTCTAAATTAAAATAAAACCATTTTAGAGTTTTACTTCATATTTATTAATTTTATTTTACCAATCAAAATAAAACACTAGAAAATATTTATAAATATTCTAAATTAAAATAAACCATTTTAGAGTTTTACTTTATATTTAAGAAAAATTTTATTCATTTTAATTTTATTTTACCAATCAAAATAAAACACTAGAAAATATGTATAAATATTCTAAATTAAAATAAAACCATTTTAGAGTTTTACTTCATATTAATTTTATTTTACCAAATCAAAATAAAACACTAGAAAATATTTATAAATAGTCTAAATTAAAATAAACCATTTTAGAGTTTTACTTCATATTTAAAAAAAATATTAATTGTAATTTTATTTTATCAATCAAAATAAAACACTAGAAAATATGTATAAATATTCTAAATGAAAATAAACCATTTTAGAGTTTTACTCCCAGTAAAACCCCAGTTTGGAAAATGAATAAAGTACCAGCGGACGGCACTAAACCAGTTTGTTTAAACTGTAAAGCTGGTCTCACCATCAGCACACAAGCCTGTTTACCGTCCATGAAGCCTTTGGGAATGGAGTTGGGCGTGAGGATTTCATACCTGAGCAAAAACACAAGCCACTGTTAACATCAGTGACAACACAACCAGGTTTGCGTTCAGTTAGTAAGAAACCTATTCGATTCAAATGTTGCTCCTCGATTATTATTACTTCTTAATCAAAGCATTATTCTGCCAATTCTATTGTATTGATCTTCTTGTTTTTACAATATGCTTTGTTAAAAACCGGACCAAACTTACAAAGGTGTCCAATATAGCTGCAAAAGTTATAGGTCTTTCAACACCCAACCTCACTGAACTCAATAACAGAGCTATTACACGTTTCAATAGAACAGGACTCCACACATCCACTGTATGAGTGTTTAGCCCCACTGTCCTCGGGGCGCAGGTTTAGGGCTATGAGGTGTAGGAGGGCCCGCTTTGGAAGAAGCCCGATTCCTTCAGCCATCACATATCTCAACAACAGAGGTCATCTTATCTGGTTTATTTTTTGTGTACATATAATATAATTTGACTATGTTTGTTATGTTGTGTGTGTCAAATAAGTGCAGTACAAGTGCAATTTCCCTCTTGGGGGACAATAAAGTTAGGATTGAGATAGATAAAGAGAATAAGACTCTTAAGAGGAATAATTAATGAGTTTGTTCTTGAGGACTGATTTATTGAACCGCTCCGATACCTCTGTCTGAACTCCTGGAAGACGATGCGGTTGGGGAAACCCTGTCTGCAGATACGGATTCCCTCCAGCACACCGTTACACCGGAGCTGATCCAGAACCAGGTGAGGGTCCAGCTTACCCGCCTGAGATGGACAGAGACACAACATGCAAAGGCTTACGATGTATTCAGGACGATTTAAGCCCAAAGTGGGAGTGTCCAATGTTAACATGAAACCGATGCCAGTACCTATACTGTTATATCAGTTGGTACCTTTTTCTCGTGGTTGGGAATGATGCAGCGGACGAAGTTGGGGTTGGTGTTTCTGAGCGTGGCCATGAGTTTGGACAGCTGCTCTTTATAGAGCTGCCCGACGGTCCGGAACATTCCCTTACGGGTCTTAAACGCACCGGGCAGCTCCGACATGCCGGCCACCTTATCCAGACCCACGATACGGTCCACTGAGAGACAGACAGACACAGAGAGAGACAGCAGAGTCATGACACTGTAAGAGCTTCGTCTCAGGCATGCAGTCTGGTCATGATGTGAAGACTACCCACAGTTCAGTGGGGCAAACACACGTCAGCACTGGTGACAAACCACAGACACACACGATGCTGGTGAAGAGTGGGGGGGGGGGGGCACATGGGAAAATGATCCAAATCAATGCAGTGCAGGTGACACGTACGTGTGTGTGTGTGTGTGTGTGTGTGTGTGTGTGTGTGTGTCAGGGGTCCAAAATAAACACTCATTCATTAAAACACAAGTTGAATTGAATGACACAGATTTCAGAACAATTAATTCTGCTCGTGCTTCATGAATGAGACTCAATAAGCACAAAAAAAGACTGAAAATGTACATTTTTAATTTGTTTCAAATTTATCAATGTATGAACAGCAGACTAGTACTAGTTTTCGAATCCATATTTTAATTGAAAGATGAAATAAATTAATATTCAAATATTAGATTGAAAAACTAAACGAAAGGAACCAAATGAAAGTAGAATAACTAACTGGAAAAATAGAAATATAGAGACTAAATATATATATTTATATATTATTTGTATTATTATTTACTTACACTGCCGCTCAAAGGTTTGGGATCAGTAAGAATTTTTATGTATTTTAAATAAGTTTCTATTGCTCATCAAGGCCGCATTAATTTGATCAAACATACAGTAAAAAATTATATTGTGAAATATTATTATGATGTAAAACAACGTTCTTCGATTTTAATATACATTAAAAAAATGTTATTTATTTCTGTGATCAAAGCTGTATTTTCAGCATCATTCCTCCAGTCTTCATTGTCACATGATCTTCAGAAATCATAATAATATGCTGATTTATTATCAGTGCTGGAAACGGTTTTGCTGCTTCATATTGTTTTGGAACCTGTGATATTTTCAGGATTCTTTGATGAATAAAAAGTTAAAAAGAACAGCATTTATTTAAAATATAAATCTTTTCTAACAATATACCCCAACCCGCCGTTCAAAAGTTTGGGGTCAGAACATTTTTATTCTTTATTTTTGAAAGAAATTAATACTTTTATTCACCAAGGATGTGATAAATTAACTAAAAAGTCATAGCATAGATTTACACCATTAGAAAATATTTATATTTAGAATAAAATTGTTCTTTTTAACTTGTTATTCATCAAAGAATCCAAAAAAAAAAAGCAAAAAAAAAGAATCAAAGGTTCCGAAAAAATTGTTGGTTCCAAAATGTATAATTCTAATAATAAATCAGAATATTATTATGATTTCTGAAGATCATATGACACTGAAGACTGGAGTAATGATGCTGAAAATACAGCTTTGATCACAGGAATAAATTATATTTTACAGTATATTAAAATAAAAACCATTATTTTATATTGTAATATTATTTTTCTGTATTTTTGATCAAATAAATGCAGTCTTGAAGAGCATAAGAGACTTCTTTAAAAAACATTAAAAGTCTTACTGATCCCAAACTTTTGAGCCGTAGTGTATATAGACAGTTAATGCTGAAAATATAGCTAAATTATTATTATTCTCATGGAGCAAAAATAAATATTTTTCCAGGATATAATCCCCCATTTTTTATACATCTGCCATTGTGATGTTTAGTGAATTTTGGACCCTGTGAGTGTGTGTGACTGCATACTGTGGTCATGTTTCACTGGTGAGAACAGAACCAAACCCATGCAGTTTATACCCATTTCTGCAGTACCACACATCAGCAGCGGAGGCGCCAAAGCACACTATATTACACAGAGAGGAGAGACAGCAGAAATATCAGAGACATAGCTCAACACCTCGGAGAAACACAGTCACGCAGGACAGCTGATGGAGATGGAGGAGGAAGAGAACATCACGAGAGAGAGAAAGAAACAAAGATGTCACCTGGCTCTAAATGAAGGAAAGGAAAACGCTCATAGAAATAAGCTCTTTGACAGTTCTGGACCTCTGAGAGAGAGAGAGAGACGGACATACAGGAGGACGTGAAACAAGGAATGGACGGATGGATAGATGGATGAGAGGAGAGGAGAAGAAACAGAGGACCAAACACCAGCAAAAGAAAATGATTCCAGTGAGTTTCCACCCATTTTGGCATGAAAAAGTCACCAGGTGTAAATTCATCATTAGTCATTATTCCCCTTTGTTCAGTTTAAAAGCTTCACGTCATTCTGAGAGCTACATGTCTTCATCATTTATAGATCTTCTCCACGACCTGCTGCTTTAACATTCATTTAAGAGCTGCCTGAACGTGATCTATCGACTCACCGTCCTTCCATAGCTCTGAAACAAACTTGTTGGTGGACTGATTGAGCAAAGAGGCCACGTTATCGTTCAGCGGGTCCATGTTCTTCATCAGCCACGAATCCGCCTTATAATCCACCTGAGAAACACAATCGCAGATGTTTCAAATTCCCAAATGAGGTCATGAAATCACACATTGGTTTAGCCAAGGAGCACGTCAACACCTTTCCAGCGTAGTGGATGATGCAAAAGTCCGCCTCGTCCTTCAGTTTCTTGGGTTTGTGGAATTTGGGGTGCGTCCCCTGCTCCTGCAGGACCTTCTCCACGAAGCTCTTGTCCGTGGCTTTGGGGAACCAGCACTCCTCGTCTAGGAGAGCCAGGATTCCTGGAGGACTCGTCTGGAAACACACAACAACGATCACATTCAAACAAAGTCTTGAATTGGTGACCCATCTACATCAGGACGATCAGGAAATCAAACTGGACTTAGTATTTTTAAAATAATGTATCCCAATTTTACACCTCAGGATCGGAGTAATACCTACACATGAAAACAGCTACATTAAAAGGCCATGTGATCATTCTAGGAGAAGATTGGTGACCCTTTTGACATGCTGGAAGCAGACAATGATCATTTAGACTAGCTAAAAACAATTTGCAATAAGTTTGGACCAACTAATAACCATTTTTGACCAGTTTAGGCAAGCTAATGACCACTTTGGTCCAGCTAATATCCATTTTTGGCCAGTTTAGACCAGCTAATGACCGCTTTGGTCCAGCTTATAACCATTTTTGGCCAGTTTAGACCAGCTAATGACCGCTTTGGTCCAGCTAATATCCATTTTTGACCAGTTTAGACCAGCTAATGACCGCTTTGGTCCAGCTTATAACCATTTATAACCAGTTTAGACCAGCTAATGACCACTTTGGTCCAGCTAATAACCATTTATAACCAGTTTAGACCAGCTAATGACCACTTTGGTCCAGCTAATAACCATTTATAACCAGTTTAGGCCAGCTAATGACCACTTTGGTCCAGCTAATAACCATTTATAACCAGTTTAGACCAGCTAATGACCACTTTGGTCCAGCTAATATCCATTTTTGACCAGTTTAGACCAGCTAATGACCACTTTCTTCCAGCTAATATCCATTTTTGACCAGTTTAGACCAGCTAATGACCGCTTTGGTCCAGCTAATAACCATTTATAACCAGTTTAGACCAGCTAATGTCCACTTTGGTCCAGCTAATATCCATTATTGACCAGTTTAGACCAGCTAATAACCCCTTTGGTCCAGCTAATATCCATTATTGACCAGTTTAGACCAGCTAATGACCACTTTGGTCCAGCTAATATCCATTTTTGACCAGTTTAGACCAGCTAATAACCACTTTGGTCCAGCTAATATCCATTTTTGACCAGTTTAGACCAGCTAATGACCACTTTGGTCCAGCTAATATCCATTTTGACCAGTTTAGACCAGCTAATGACCACTTTGGTCCAGCTAATATCCATTTTTGACCAGTTTAAACCAGCTAATGACCACTTTGGTCCAGCTAATATCCATTTTTGACCAGTTTAGACCGGCTAATGACCACTTTGGTCCAGCTAATATCCATTTTTGACCAGTTTAGACCAGCTAATGACCACTTTGGTCTGCTAATAACCATTTTTGACCAGATTGGATCTCTTAATGGCTATTTTTGGCCAGTTTGGAGCAGGTAATGCTCATTTATGACCAGCTAATAACCAGCAGTTTGGCAATATGCAGTTTAGACCAGCTAATGACCATTTTAGACAAATTTGGTCCAGCTAATAACCATTTTCAGCCAGTTTGGACCATCTAATTACCTTTTTTGACAAACTTGGAACAGCTAATGGCAATTTTTGGCCAGTTTGAAAATATCATGAAACCATGGAATCAAACTGAATTTAGTATTTTCAAAATAATGTATTCCAAGTTCTTGATTCCCAAACTTAAACATCAGGAGCTGACTAATATCTACACATGAAAACTGTTCTATTAAAGGTGATACTAAAAGTTACGCGAGTCTTTCAGAAATAATAACAGTTATTGGTTTACCTTCTTTACCTGTTCTAACTAGTTTGTCTAGGATGATGTACCAGGTTAGTGTACCCCATTGGCAGGTAGTTTAGCTAACCAACCATCTAAACCAGCTTGGAGCAGCTTTGACCTGCTAGTATCTACATCAGCAGAAGATCATGAGGACATCATGTAAATCAAACCGGGTTTAGTATTTTTTAAATAATGGATTTTCAAGTTCTCAATTCTTAAACACGGAAACAGCTCAACTAAAAGTCACGTGATTGTTCTAGGAGTCGCACGACTGGTGGAGAGACACTTACGGGTTTCTCGATGAGGTCGATGCAGGGCTGCAGGTCAAGGCCGAAGTCGATGAAGCTCCACTCGATGCCCTCGCGCTGGTACTCCTCCTGCTCCAGGATGAACATGGTGTGGTTGAACAGCTGCTGGAGCTTCTCGTTAGTGTAGTTAATGCACATCTGCTCAAACGAGTTCAGCTGCGGAGAGGAACGGAAACACGGTTACTGCAAGGAATTGTGGGTAATCCCACTGTAAGCACCGTTGAGGTTGAAAGATTCTGCTGTACCTCGAAGATCTCAAAGCCGGCGATGTCCAGGATGCCGATGAAGGAGGCGCCCTGACGCTTGGTCTTATCCAGAGCTTTGTTGATGCGCAGCACCAGCCAGCGAAACATCCTCTCGTACGTGGCTTTGGCCAGAGCCTCCACCGCAAACTCGGCCTGCTCCTGGGTCTGGGCCTTCTGCACGTAGTCACGGCCCACTTTGATCCGGGGCGAGAGGATGGCACGTGCGAAAATCGGCCACGTTCATGCCCATTAGATGGCACACCTTCTGGGCAGCTAGAAAAGTGAAGGAAAAGTTGTTTAGAAATTTCTGAATGGCTAATTAACCATTCAGAGCGGTTTGGACCAACTAATGACAATTTTCGACTACTTGGGACCAGCTAATTACCAGTTTTGACCAGCTAATAACCATTTTTGATCAGTTATACCAGCTAATTATAACTTTCAACCAGTTTGGACCAGCTAATTTCTATTATTGACTAGCTGGAACAGCTAATGGCCAACTTGTAGTAGTTAATGACCATTTTCGACCACCAGTTGGACCAGCTAATGATCATTTTCAATGAGTTTGGACAACAAAATTACACATTTTAACCAGTTTGGGCAGGCTAATGGCCATTTTTGGTCAGCTAACAACCATATTTCAAGCTTTTTTCAGCATGTAGCAATTAATAACCATTTTTGACCAAACTAATGACTATTCCTGACCAGTTGGACCAGCTAATGATTATTTTCAATGAGTTTGGACAAATTACCATTTTTGGCTATCTTGGACAAGCTAATAACCCTTTTTGGACCAGTTTGGTCCAGCAAATGACAATTTTTGGCTATCTTGGCCCAGCTAATATCCATTTATGACCAGTAAATGACAATTTTTGACCAGTTTGGACTGGCTAATGACCATTTTACCAGTTTGGACCAGCTAATGACCGTTTTAAACAGGTAATAATCATTTTTGTCCATCTAGACCGACTAGTGACTATTGTTGGCCAGTTTGGACAGCCAATGACCATATCTGACCAATTTGGTCACGGCTAACTATCCTTTTTGATCATTTTGGACCAGCAAATTACCATTTTAATGAGTAATTAGAAGAGTTGGACCAGTTAATGAAATGTTTGGTCAGCTTGTAGCAGTTAATAACCACTTTGGACCAGCTAATGACTATTTGTGGCCAGTTTGGAGCAGCTAATGACCAGTTTTAGATACCATGTAAAACCACCTGCTAATTGTATGATGATAATACAGCTACAGATTAGCAGCACAAGGCCTGATGGACGTGTTTGTAAAGCCATAGAGATGTGTTTACCTGTGTCATCAGGCATGGAGGCCTGGTCCGAGTGACGCTCCTTCTTAAAGGACATATTACCCAGCTGTAGCACAGACGACATGACCCTCAACAGGCCTGCAGGGGGCGACACACACATATAAAAAACCCAAACATGCTGCAGATAATACGGTGATGTTTGAAAACGGCAGTATGTGATCACCGATATGTTCTTCCTCAGAGAATCCCATGATCCTCATGGCCTCCACGGTCTCCAGGTACATGTCTCGGTCCTGCTGTCCCGGGATCGTCACGTTCCCATTGGACAGGAACCGGTACTTATTGTAGCCCTCCAGACAGAGTTCAGCTGATGAATGAAGAAACTGATCAAATCATCTATAAACATAAATGCCTCATCCTACTATTCTTAAGATTTCAGTAATTCATAAGCATTAAAACAGTTAAAACTCCTGTATGAAAGCAGTGAAGGACACTCACAGCGCACTTTGTCTCCTGCACCGGTCAGCATGTAGTAGAACATGTGGAAGGTTCTTTCTTCTTTAGCTTGACGGATCGCGCGGGACTTTTCCAACAGGTCTGATGGTCAGAGTCAAGGAGACATGCACGAATATTCACCTGAAGGCTTTTAACAGCCTGGGTCTTTATTAACCAGTCTCGATTTGTGCATCACTAATTATCATCATCTATGCTCTGTGTACAGTCACAGAAACAATCAATTCTTTTAGCATTTATTACAAATTAAATTATTAAAAAATGTCAAAAAGTCAGGACAACAGATTAACTGGGGGTGAATAAGAAACTATATAAATGTTAAAAATAAAATATAGAAAAAATAAAAAAATAAATAAATAATAATTCAGCATCTCCATCCATTCATTTAAAAAAATAGTAACAAATTGTTTGATCTGAATTTCTGTTTACTTTTTTGTGTGTATTTTTAAACTGGAGTGATTATGGGATTCTCACAATTCCTTATTATTTTTAAAATAGAAATAGAATAGAATATATTATATATAAAAATAGCTAATTTCTAGTTAATTTTATTAGTAACTTTGGTTGTAGTTTAGTCTTTTTATACTTTGAGTGGTTAAGAACAAATTATACATTTAATTTTTGTTCATTTAAAAATTAATACAAATTATTTATCTGCATTTCATTTAATTATTATTATTATTAGTTGTGTTTTTAGTTTTTTTACTTGCTTTTGTTTTTCAAGCAGTGATTAAGAAAAATATAAATTTCTATATTTTTACTTAATTAAAAAAAATGTAACATTTGTATTTCCCTTTTATTATTATTAACTGTGTTTTGGCTTTTTTGTGGTAAAAGAAATAAACGTTCATATTTGTACTTAATTTAAAAATAGTAATGTAACTTGTTTATCTGCCTTGCTATTTCTTATGTCACAACCCCCCCCCCCCACATATTTACACCGTGGCATTTTCACAGATTCACGAGTGGTTATTAAAAACAGATCACGCTCTAGTTGTGGTCGGTAAATCCTCCAATAAACGTAACCAAAAATATGCAAATAAATATACAAATAAGCCATAATTACGTAATCAGAATGATAAAGACCCAGATTTAACTATTTCAATAGAAAAAGCTCTTTTTTTTTAAACCAGGTCATATTAACTAGCTCATAAAGATACAGGTTTCAATATTGGCTCCGACGATGTACCCGTTAACGTCAAAGTTGATTCTGATGAATTTGCCCTGAAACACAGAAAAGACCAAAGATGAATCACAAGCACGAACAGCCAGACTAACGCGTCAAATGTCCCCTTGAAGAAGAGTCTTACGAATCGGGAAGAGTTGTCGTTCTTGACGGTCTTGGCGTTGCCGAAGGCTTCGAGGATGGGATTGGCCTGCAGCAGCTGCTTCTCCAGCTCACCCTGCGCTCAAAAACACACCAGTCCACGACTGAGATCAGCTCAAACGAAGCACGTGACCAGCTGATCGTGTGGAGGAGCTCTTAAAGGCATCCCTGGGTATTAAGACGTGCATGGTTTAATATAACCCAAATGATGTCTCTTACTGAAATATGTAGTAGAAAACCCATCAAAATCACATCGTTTTATACATATTTTGGACTATGGGGGGAGGCGCCATTATTCTGATGATGTAAAATGGTTGCACTCGGTAAGCTAGAGCGCTACATGTTGCTATTTTTACCACAACACATCTCGAAATAGACAACTGGGAGAATAAAACACTGATATGATGACCACAGCTACTGAAAGAGCTTACAGGTGGTGATGGATATAAGTATAGGTTTAAACCAAATGCTGTACCATCGATCGTCTAAATGTATCTGATATGGAGTAAGACCCGTGCTGAGAAACTCCTCTAGCGGCCGCGGCGTTTTCATCCTAACAGATGGCATGTAACGCTTCTCATCTCAGCCGTGTGTAAGCTCTGTCAGGAGCTGTGCTCTACTAAAAGACTCGAAGGCATCAGGGCTAAAGCGGGTCTTTAGGTAGTTTTATTCGTCCACAGGCATCTCTTTTCTCCTCTTCTTATCGCTAGGAAAGTCTTGCATTGCTTCTCTTGTTGCCCTTCGACTGAAAATTACAACCAAAAGCCACACAATGTGGTATCGTATCAGTGTTTTATTTTCTGAGTTGTGTTTCGGTAAAAAGCCAAAGGCTATAGAAATAAGCGCCAGTAGCTCACCGAGTGACGTCATCGACGCAGAATGCACGGTGCACATAAATAATGCCCCCCCCATAGTCCAAAAACGATGCCCATTTTTTAAATAACATCTTTCATGGGTTTTCTACTACATGTTTAAATAAGAGACATCATTTATGTTATATTAAGCTATACATGTCTTAATACCCGGGGGTCCCTTTAAGCACAACATCACAAGCTTTGTGCACACAGAAGAGCAAATAAGCTGAAATAAACACACAGAGATAAGCACGTTCTGATACCTCATCCCAAAACACCAGCAAAGTGAGCGACCCGTCACCTCCCAAAACACCACACCACCCTTTCATTTGACTCATCTCACTCCAACACAATGATCATGATTCAGTGTTCAACTCTATGCAGCATCTGTAGCCAGAGTTAGTGTCGTCAACTAAAACTAAACCACACTTTCGCTATTTGAAATTAAATCAAATTAAAAAAATTATTTTATTTCAGGTAGTTTCCAAGACAACATTTCTAAGTTAAAGTACTAAAATAACTCAAACTGACTAAATACATATATATAGACAAAAAATGTAAAATAACATTATAAAAAAAATAAAAAAAATATAGGCATATAAAAAACCTGCAAAATTAAACAAAAAATTAAAATAACACTATATAGGCATATAAAAAAATTGCAAAATAAAAAAAAAATTAAATAACACAATATCGGCATATAAAAAAAATTACAAAAAAGATAACACTATATATGCATATAAAAAAATTGCAAAATAAAAAATTACAAAAAAATAAAAATAACAATATCGGCATATAAAGAAACTGGCTAAATAAAATAAAAAAACACTATATATGCATATAAAAAACAGCAAAAAAAAAAAAAAAAAAACACTATATAGGCATATAAAAAAAATTGCAAAAAATAAATTAAAAAAATAACACTATATAGGCATATAAAAAAATAGCAAAAAATAAATTAAAAAACAAAACAATATAGGCATATAAAAAAAATTGCTAAATTAAAATAAAAAAAATAACACTATATAGGCATATATAAAAACTGCAAAATTAAAAAAATTATAATTAACACTATATAGGCATATAAAAAATTTGCTAAATAAAAAAAAAATTACAAATAACACTATATAGGCATATATAAAAAAAAACTGTAAAAAAACTAAACAAATATATATATATAACACTATATAGGCATATATAAAAACTGCAAAATTAAAAACATTATAATTAACACTATATAGGCATATAAAAAATTTGCTAAAAAAAAAAAAAATAACAAATAACACTATATAGGCATATATAAAAAAAACTACTAAATAAACAAAAAAATAATACAAATTACTCACAAAATTACTAAAAATGTAACAAATGAATAAAGAACTGTAATGCTATATTAACTGACACTGCCTCTCAAAGTCACATTACCTTGCGGCTGAAGTGTGTAAATGAATGTGAATCTAAACACTTCGAACAGGGTTTAAAGCAGAAATGTTAAGTTCATAGTCATTCTTTAGATTAAAATGTCTAAATACTCCAATGTTAATTAAACCCATGTAAATTGTTCATTTGAGCCAGAGCTAAAATTTTCTAGGTGGATGCGCTTCTAGTGGGCGGAGCTTGATAATCTCATTTACATGAATTAAACTCCACCCACCCATGACATCACTGGAACATTCTCCGCCTACAAAAGCATTTTCACAAAGTAGAAAATATTTCCCACATGCTGAGTTTAACTCGATCGGCATCTTGTTCAAATCATGTAATCATGAGTTTCCCCGCAGCTCCCCCCCGAAGCGTTTCACATGAGCTCTCTGTAAAGCGAGGCTCGTTAAACCAGAACATCCCAGCAGTGTGAGCAGACCTCCTCGCTCCCGCTGCGGGAGGCTTGCGCTCCTTTCTTTGGCGCACACACACACACACACACACACACACACACACACACTACACACACACACACACAACTTTAATTCAAACAGCAGAGACCAGATCCAGAACCCCTGAGCGCAGAAACACAGTACAGACAGATTCACCGTGGTATTCAGACACATGAGACCGAGAGACGAGCATCACATGATCACTAAAGCTGCGGAGGACAATATAGGACTTTCTCGTTTTGATGAAACCATTTCGATAATTAAATCCCGAGAATCGATCTGTGCTGTTTCCGGTTGAAGTGTGACCCCGGACCACAAAACCAGTCATAAGTGTCAACTTTTCAAAATTGAGATTTATACATCATCTGGAAGCTGAATGAATGATATGGTTTCCATTGATGTATGGTTTGTTATGAGAGGACAATATTTGTAAATCTGGAATCTGAGGGTGCAAAAAAATCTAAATATTGAGAAAATCATCTTTAAAGTTGTTTAAATGAAGTTCTTAGCAATGCATATTACTAATCAAAAATTAAGTTTTGATATATTTACGGTAGGAAATTTACTAAATATCTTCATGGAACATGATCTTAATATCCTAATGATTTTTGGCATAAAAGAAAAAAGGATAATTTTGACCCATACAATGTATTGTTGGCTATTGCTACAAATATTCCCCAGCGACTTAACACTGCTTTTGTGCTCCAGGGACACAATTATACACGCTTTCCATCCAATAAATCACAATCAAAATTAAATTCTGTCAGTTATATCACGCAATCCAAACAGTTGTGTCTCTTTAATCTGCTGCGACGGTTATGAGCCTCGGGTCAGCGCGTCATCTCTTCCTCTGACTGCCGGTTACTACACCAATAAACATGAATGAACATCAGAAGCTATGACGAGACGTGTTACAGCTCCCTCAAATCAATCACGTCTCATGCAATCGATCGATCGGTGTTACAACGGCAATAAAACCACTCGTGAACAACGCCACGTTTACCTCGGGAACGACATTCATCGATCGTTAGCTGGACAAATGACCTCCAGAAAGGAGAATCTGATTACATAGCAATTATATAGTTGTTTTCTTATCATGTTCGGTATATAGCATGCTTGAATAAATCCCTCGTGAAAACTTATGACATTTAAACCGTTTATACATGTCATATTTAAACAACAAACTGGAGTAGAAATCATATCTTTGGAAAGTTATTCAAATAAATAGACATTAAATCACTTTAATATAGCAACCACATGGTTTATTGTATAGTTTTCAGCATTCATTGAAATATTTCTTCCTTAAAAAATAAATCAAATGACTTGTGCTGTACCGAGTTGCCTGCATATCCAAATGAATTAATATTGAATCGAATTAAATCGTGATATTTCTCAATACCCAGCCCTAACGATCACATGAATCTCTATTTGCACAATTTATCTTGGCAAATCTCAGATCATATTTAACCCCAAACAAACTGCTTTAAAACTAAATGAGCCATTCAAGCATGTCTTTGTGCATTTTGACCAAATCAAGCACATTTCCAGCCTTTTTTGACCAAATCAAGTAGCCTTTTTTGTATGCAAACGCACATTTCCAGTTGATTTTGACCAAATCAAGCACATTTCCAGCCTTTTTTGTAATGCAAACGGTTGATTTTGACCAAATCAAGCACATTTCCAGCCTTTTTTGTAATGCAAACTGTTGATTTTGACCAAATCAAGCACATTTCCAGCCTTTTTTGTAATGCAAACTGTTGATTTTGACCAAATCAAGCACATTTCCAGCCTTTTTTGTAATGCAAACGGTTGATTTTGACCAAATCAAGCACATTTCCAGCCTTTTTTGTAATGCAAACGGTTGATTTTGACCAAATCAAGCACATTTCCAGCCTTTTTTGTAATGCAAACTGTTGATTTTGACCAAATCAAGCACATTTCCAGCCTTTTTTGTAATGCAAACGGTTTTTTGACCAAATCAAGCACATTTCCAGCCTTTTTTGTAATGCAAACGGTTGATTTTGACCAAATCAAGCACATTTCCAGCCTTTTTTGTAATGCAAACGGTTGATTTTGACCAAATCAAGCACATTTCCAGCCTTTTTTTGTAATGCAAACGGTTGATTTTGACCAAATCAAGCACATTTCCAGCCTTTTTGTAATATAAACGGTTGATTTTGACCAAATCAAGCACATTTCCAGCCTTTTTGTAATATAAACGGTTGATTTTGACCAAATCAAGCACATTTCCAGCCTTTTTTTGTAATATAAACGGTTGATTTTGACCAAATCAAGCACATTTCCAGCCTTTTTTGTAATGCAAACGGTTGATTTTGACCAAATCAAGCACATTTCCAGCCTTTTTGTAATGCAAACGGTTGATTTTGACCAAATCAAGCACATTTCCAGCCTTTTTTGTAATATAAACGGTTGATTTTGACCAAATCAAGCACATTTCCAGCCTTTTTTGTAATGCAAACGGTTGATTTTGACCAAATCAAGCACATTTCCAGCCTTTTTTGTACGGTTGATTTTGACCAAATCAAGCACATTTCCAGCCTTTTTTGTAATGCAAACGGTTGATTTTGACCAAATCAAGCACATTTCCAGCCTTTTTGTAATGCAAACGGTTGATTTTGACCAAATCAAGCACATTTCCAGCCTTTTTTGTAATGGTTGATTTTGACCAAATCAAGCACATTTCCAGCCTTTTTTGTAATGCAAACGGTTGATTTTGACCAAATCAAGCACATTTCCAGCCTTTTTTGTAATGCAAACGGTTGATTTTGACCAAATCAAGCACATTTCCAGCCTTTTTTGTAATGCAAACGGTTGATTTTGACCAAATCAAGCACATTTCCAGCCTTTTTTGTAATGCAAACGGTTGATTTTGACCAAATCAAGCACATTTCCAGCCTTTTTGTAATGCAAACGGTTGATTTTGACCAAATCAAGCACATTTCCAGCCTTTTTTGTAATGCAAACGGTTGATTTTGACCAAATCAAGCACATTTCCAGCCTTTTTTTAATGCAAACTGTTGATTTTGACCAAATCAAGCACATTTCCAGCCTTTTTGTAATGCAAACTGTTGATTTTGACCAAATCAAGCACATTTCCAGCCTTTTTTGTAATGCAAACGGTTGATTTTGACCAAATCAAGCACATTTCCAGCCTTTTTTGTAATGCAAACGGTTGATTTTGACCAAATCAAGCTCATTTCCAGCCTTTTTTTGTAATATAAACGGTTGATTTTGACCAAATCAAGCACATTTACAGCCTTTTTTGTAATGCAAACGGTTGATTTTGACCAAATCAAGCACATTTCCAGCCTTTTTTGTAATGCAAACGGTTGATTTTGTGGTGAAATACGAGCCGGTCTGGTTCTCGGTGTCATGTGTCTGATTCGCTGTGCTCGGCTTCGGCCGTCCCCCAGCAGCGGAGAGATAACGGCGAGACGTGAACGAGACGGACAGAGACAGATGGAGAGATGAGGGATGTAACTCACATGTGACAGGACCGAGCTGCTCTGTTGATACAAAGAGAAAAACACTCAAACCATCAACTTACAGCCAAAGAGCAGATCCAGCGGCAGAAACATCAGGACCCAATCCCACTAAACACCCACAGGTCATGTCAAACCTGCACTAGTCAAGCTCAACCACTCCACCCGCTCACCAGAGGTGTTGTACAGAGAAAACATTATTATTATTATTCATTTCATGAGATCATTATTTATCATTTCAAATCTAAATTTGGTTGCAAACTAGACTTGATTTTGACAAAGAACTCTGCAACCTTGTTACCAAATATTACATTAAAAAATGAATTTTATTTATTTTGTATGTATATTTTAATGTTTATTACAATATGCCAAAAAGTATGCTAATTTTTTTTTATACAATTAATAAATAAGGTTTTAAATCTGAATGAAACTACATTCAGAAATATGACCCAACCGACTTAACAAAATAAAAAAAGAGTAAAATAAATAAATAAATAAAATGGTTTCTGATTAATTCAGAAATATGCATACATTTCTGATACATTGCAAAATATATAAAAAATTGCTAAAATAAATTAAAGTATAAAACAAGGTATTAAACATAAATACATTCATATTTGATTTAAATATTTAGAATATCTAATGTGTATTATAATATGCAATTAAATAAATGATTAAATATAAGATTTTAAATCTGATTGAAATGATATGCAGAAATACAGCCCACAGTATAAAAACAAATAAATGCATGCATTTCTATTTTAGTTTAATTTTTATGTATTTTACAGTATGCAGAAATATGTATGCTAGTAAATAAATAAATATGATTTAAACTATATACAGAAATATGCAAAACAGGCTTGCAAAAATAAATATAATAAAGCATAAAATTAAATACATTTATATAAAACGAAACATTTAGCTTGATTTAATTTAGTTTAATGAAGGCTAAGCGCCTCTTTTCACTGAACATTAGCTGAAAAAGAGATATTTCTATGTTCATGAGGTTGACGTGATGCTTGTAGCGTTACACCGGATGTCTGACATCGGCGCCGTGTCTGGGGGGGGTAAACTGGACTGGGCTGTCCCGGGCCTGAAGCAGGACTCACTGTGTCTCTAATGGATTACGCTGTTCGTGAAATGTGTTTAAGTCCCTCCCAACACGCATTCCTCCGGCTCGGCTCGGCCTGATCTGATAAGACCATGTGAAAGCCGTGTGGAGAGCGACCGCTGGCGTACATGAAGAACAGCTCGGAGACTGAACTAACCTGGTCTTTCTTGGTTTTGTGGGACGAGGCCACGTGGGCCAGATACTGAATGACCTTCTTGGTGTTTTCGGTCTTTCCGGCTCCAGACTCGCCGCTGAACACATGCAAACACACAGAGAAGTTGAGCGATCCACACATCGTTAATGATCAAATCATAAAGTGCACTCGTGCGGGATCACGTGACTCACGTGCAGAGGATCGATTGGTCCTCGCGGTCTGTGGGAGGAGACAAACACCAGCATTAAACACTTTCACTACGCATTTCACTTCAGATTATGCTTTATTTCATTTATTCAGTTTGACTGATTTCATTCGTGTGAGTTATTTCAAAAGCAGAGTGTATTCTATATATATATATTGAGTGACTAAATAATAGTTTTATATTTATATAGATTTTAATTTTTTACTTAGATTTTATTTTATGTTATTTCAATTATTTCGTTTTTTTTATATGTTGTATGCATGCACGTATGGATATAATGTATTTTGAGTGAGATTATTTGGCAGAAAATTATCATTTTATGAATTAATAATATTAATATATATATTTAAAAAAATTACATTTACATAATTTGATTTATTTTTTACATGTTTCCTCATGTTTCCTGTATCGAGAGATTGACAGAAAATAATAATTTTATATTATATGCATATTTTTACTTAGATTTATTTTCCTTTATTTATTTCATTTTTAAAAGCAGAAAGCATTTTATATATCTTGAATGAGGAAATACAAGTTTCATATTTTATTTAATATTTATATAGATTTTATTTCATATTATTTAATATTTGTATATGTTATGTATATATGTTATGTATTTTTCATGAGATTATTTGGCAGGAAATTATAATTGTTTATATATTATTTATTTTTTTACATTTACATTATTTGTAAAACTTTTTCCTGTATCAAGAGATTAATTGACAAAATAATGATTTTATTATTATATACATATTTTTACTTTATTTTATTCATTTTTATTTCAAAATCAGGATGTATTCAATGTATTTTAAGTGAGATTATTTGGAACGAAATAATGTTTATAAAAATCATCTTTAAAATGTTTATACATATTTTTTTTTACTTAGATTTTAGTAAAATTATTATTATTTACGTTTTATTTGACAAGCAGGGTGTAAAAATCCTCAACATGATTTATAATCGATGTAATGTAAACGTCTGCGAGTGTTAAAACAAACATGTCTTCAGAAGAACACAGACAGGACGGGAGGCTTTGATCAGGTTTGAGTTCACTTTGATCTTCTTCAAAGCGTTTGTTGATCGTTGTGATGTAGGTTAGCTGGTTTAAGTATCCGAGCAGCTATAAACTCCTCCAGGCGGTAAAGCACCACCCATTCGCTCGCAGCAAACCCTTCTGAGCTTTAACAGGAAGAGCTCAGACCACAAAACAGGAAGTCAATATCTGACTTCCTGTGACTGGAGAGGGAGCCGCCTTAACTACAGCAAGATAACGGCCCTCGTACTAATAAACCCTTACATTTGCTGAACGGCAAATAAAAAGACCAGACCATAATAACGCACTTTTATAAATTAAATCACATATTTTGAAGGGTTTGAGAGATTCAGTTCTTTTTAGATCTCACAAATGTATGCTTTTATTCAGCAAGGATGCATTAAATTGACCAAAAGTGACATTAATAATGTTACAAAAGATTAATTTTTTGCCTTTCTATTTATCAAAAAATCCTGAAAAAATAAATGTCTTCAACATTAATAATAATAAATGTGTCTTGAGCAGAACATCAGCATATTAGACTGATTTCTGAAGATCATGTGACACTGAAGACTGGAGAAATCATGCTTAAAATGCATCTTTGATCACAGAAATAAATTAAATGTTATGATATATTAACATAGAAAACAGTTCTTTCAAATTACAATAACATTTGACAATTTCTAACAGTATTGTAATCGCATAAATGCAGCCTTGCTGAACAGAAGAGGCTTGTCAACTTTCATCACTAAGCCCGAAGCGGAGCGATGCATTTCTTGGAAAACATCTTTAAAATGCTCCGTCCAAAGCGCGCCCAGCGGAGCAGCGGCTGAAGCGGGTCAGAGTCTCGCTGCGGAGGTCTGAGAGGAGAATTAAAGCCTGACGGGGGGGTCTCTGAACCGGCGCCACGGGACAAACGCTCAACCAGAAAAACACGCTTAACGAGGGGTTGTGCAACACTCACAATCAAATCAAGATGCTTTTTATTATTCAAGATGTATGTGGATGAATAAAGTTGAACCCACGCAGCAAACAAACACATGTTTCTATCATTATGATCTAGCGTGTGGATTTTAAATGACGATTATTTCCTAAATATTATTAGTCACAAAACATGGCTATTTGTAAATACTGATTTGTTGATGTAACACACAGAATATAAACCTGCAATACAAGTTTGGAGATAAGAAAGCAGAATTAAATCGTTGTTTTTAGCACCTTTACAATAAAATAACACAAAAATATTTTATTCCACACACACCAAGCAAACTTAAATTCATTTTTCTATTGGATCTTGGACTTTAAGCCTCGTTTTAATTTAAATTTGTTTTGGCGTGTAGATATGGCAAATTACAACATATTTCTATTTTTCTCTGGCTTATTTGTACATATTAGTTTTTAGAAAGAATTTGAACCGAGCTAACAAACAGGAAGTAGAATTGAGATTCAAATTTGAATTTAAGAAAGTAAAATTAAAGTAATATAGCTGATGTGTCTAGTTTTTACCATTTTTATTTTATTATTTTAATTTAGCTTTTAGATAACCTAAAATAGTTAATAAATAATTGTATCATATAGCATTTATCATACAGATTCCACTTTATTTGTAATGTAACTATTTTCAAACTAACAGAACTGACTAATTAAATGCATAATTTGGCAAAAGTGTTTTCTTGTGGGTTTATACATATATAAAAAGGCATCCTGTTTTCATGGTTGTGTATTGCTCTGACAATTGTTTATTTATATTCCAGGACATAAATATGCATAATTAGTCTAAATTAACGATGCAAGCATTTCTGTTTTGTCTGTGCTGGACTAATGAAATGACTATTGTGTAACTTCTAAATTACTTTCAGCTGCAGTTCGGTCAATTCCTCTTCCTGTCAAGGATTCAAACTCTGCATCCTGTGGGACGAGTGTGTGTGTGTGTGTGTGTACCCTGCATCATGCTCCTGTAGGCCGTGTCTGTGATGGCGTATATGTGTGTGTGTGTGTGTGTGTGTACGTAGATGTGCGTGTGTGTGTGTGTGTGTGTGTGTGTGTGTGTGTGTGTGTGTGTGTACTGCATCATGCTCCTGTAGGCCGTGTATGTATGTGTGTGTGTGTGTGTGTGTGTGTGTACCCTGCATCATGCTCCTGTAGGCCGTGTCTGTGATGGCGTGTGTGTGTGTGTGTGTGTGTGTGTGTGTGTGTGTGTGTACCCTGCATCATGCTCCTGTAGGCCGTGTCTGTGATGGCGTAGATGTGTGTGTGTGTGTGTGTGTGTGTGTGTGTGTGTGTACCCTGCATCATGCTCCTGTAGGCCGTGTCTGTGATGGCGTAGATGTGTGTGTGTGTGTGTGTGTGTGTGTGTGTACCCTGTCATGTCCTGTGTGTGTGTGTAGATGTGTGTGTGTGTGTGTGTGTACGTAGATGTGTCTGTGTGTGTGTGTGTGTGTGTGTGTGTACTGCATCATGCTCCTGTAGGCCGTGTCTGTGATGGCGTAGATGTGTGTGTGTGTGTGTGTGTGTGTGTGTACCCTGCATCATGCTCCTGTAGGCCGTGTCTGTGATGGCGTAGATGTGTCGTGTGTGTGTGTGTGTACCCTGCATCATGCTCCTGTAGGCCGTGTCTGTGATGGTGTAGATGTGTGTGTGTGTGTGTGTGTACCCTGCATCATGCTCCTGTAGGCCGTGTCTGTGATGGCGTAGATGTGTCTGTGTGTGTGTGTGTGTACCCTGCATCATGCTCCTGTAGGCCGTGTCTGTGATGGCGTAGATGTGTCTGTGTGTGTGTGTGTGTGTACCCTGCATCATGCTCCTGTAGGCCGTGTCTGTGATGGTGTAGATGTGTGTGTGTGTGTGTGTGTGTACCACTGCATCATGCTCCTGTAGGCCGTGTCTGTGATGGCGTAGATGTGTCTGTGTGTGTGTGTGTGTACCCTGCACATGCTCCTGTACCATGAAGATGTGTGTGTGTGTGTGTGTGTGTGTGTGTGTGTACATCATGCTCCTGTAGGCCGTGTCTGTGATGGCGTAGATGTGTGTGTGTGTGTGTGTGTGTACTGTGTGTGTGTGTGTACCCTCATCATGCTCCTGTAGGCCGTGTCTGTGATGGTGTAGATTTGTGGGTGTGTGTGTGTGTGTGTGTGTACCCTGCATGTTGTAGGCCGTGTGTGTGTGTCTGTGTGTGTGTGTGTGTACCCTGCTCATGCCCTGTAGGCCGTGTCTGTGATGTGATGGCGTAGATGTGTGTGTGTGTGTGTGTGTGTGTGTGTGTGTACCCTGCATCATGCTCCTGTAGGCCGTGTCTGTGATGGCGTAGATGTGTCTGTGTGTGTGTGTGTGTACCCTGCATCATGCTCCTGTAGGCCGTGTCTGTGATGGTGTAGATGTGTGTGTGTGTGTGTGTGTGTGTGTGTGTGTACCCTGCATCATGCTCCTGTAGGCCGTGTCTGTGATGGCGTAGATGTGTCTGTGTGTGTGTGTGTGTACCCTGCATCATGCTCCTGTAGGCCGTGTCTGTGATGTCTGTAGATGTGTGTGTGTGTGTGTGTGTGTGTACCCTGCATCATGCTCCTGTAGGCCGTGTCTGTGATGGCGTAGATGTGTCTGTGTGTGTGTGTGTGTACCCTGCATCATGCTCCTGCAGGCCGTGTCTGATGGCGTATGGCGTTGTGCGGGGGCATGTGTGTGTGTGTGTGTGTGTGTACCCTGCATCATGCTCCTGTAGGCCGTGTATGTGATGGCGTATGTGTGTGTGTGTGTACCCTGCAGTCATGCTATGTAGGCCGTGTCTGTGATGGCGTAGATGTGTCTGTGTGTGTGTGTGTGTACCCTGCAGCTACAGATGTGTGTGTGTGTGTGTGTGTGTGTGTACCCTGCATCATGCTCCTGTAGGCCGTGTCTGTGATGGCGTAGATGTGTCTGTGTGTGTGTGTGTGTGTGTACCCTGCATCATGCTCCTGTAGGCCGTGTCTGTGATGGCGTAGATGTGCGGGGGCATCTCGTGTCGTTTCTTGCCCTTGTACATATCTACGATCTCCTCGGAGTAGATGGGCAGGTTCTTGTAGGGGTTGATGACCACACAGAACAAGCCCGAATACGTCTGTGGAGAACAGAGTGTCAGTCACAACCAGAACACACACACTCAACATGAACATCAACAATCAAAGATTTGGGGTCATGTTTTACCATGCGTAACCTAAAATCTGTTTGCTAATAATGTTGAATAATATAGCTACACAGCAGAAAGCATATGCGAGCAGGTTTCATTTTTTCATTATGAAACCACAAGAACAAAATTGTCAGCAAAGGTGAAGTTGACCCCTTCAGTTGTTGGCATGTTCTCCTCCTGCATGGTTACTCTAGATACTGTGGTAATCAGGTTGTGATTACCTAAAATGTTTTATGATTTTTTTACATAAATTATATATATATATCATTTTCTTTTCTGTTATTGTAACTCATTTTGGCCCACAGCAAAATAAATACAGTTTTCTGAATAAAATGCAAGTGGTTTTTGCCAAAGTAACGCTCGCCAAGAGACCAGCGAGGGGACTCGGATCAAAGAATTGTAACCTAGCCTGGATCAACCAAGCCTGACTTATCTTAACCAGATCAGATGAGCCAATCTGTGTCTAGCAGAGCTGTGTTCTCTCAGACACGCTGCCCTCGTCGTCTCCTCCATCACTCTTTAACTCAACCCCCCCGTCACATCATTTCCTGTCCCTCAGAAGCACATTGTTCCTACGGTTTCCTGTTTAGAGAAACGCCACTAATCCATTCCAGCGAGCCGGTCAGCGAGACCCTATTATCTACATTCAAGGCTGTCGAATCTCTTAATATCCCTCAAAACAAAACCTTTGACCCATAAAAAACACTGCGCGAGCTCCTGGAAAACAATCAAAAGGATGTGACTGAGGAATCGTGGCATGCCAGGTCCTGATTAGGAGTATTAACCCTATAAATCCTACTGTATCATATTCAATGTGCACATTTCTAATGATCAACATGATCAAAACTTTAATGTTAAACCTATTTCATACACTATCTACTCTGGTTACACTATTTTAAGAAGTCCTTATTATGGTGTAAATATTCACTTAATACCGAGTAATATTAATTAACTACATGTACTTACTATATGGTTAGGGTTACTTGCATGTAATTATGCATCATTAATTGTTATGATAATAGTAAGGACATGTAACGTGTGTAACAAGGGCACTTTAAAATAAAGTGTTAAGGTCCTTGCAGACTGAGTCCGAAATGTTCACATGCATTTGTCAGTTTTTTTGTATTCGTAATCCTTTCCTATCAAAATGCATGCTACGGATGCGAAAATGCAGATTTTTTTTTTTATCTGCTTAGGTTCTGCTTAGGTGCTTATTTTCTGCGTTTTCGCATACGTAGCATGCATTTTGATAGGAAAGGATTACGAATAAAAAAAAAAAAATGTAAAAACGCATACCAAATTTTCAGACTCAGTGTTCAAGGGCCTTAAACGTGACATCGTATTATTTTATTAATGTGCAAAAATGTTTGACTCCGTGTGCAATGGCCTTTACCTCGAATCCATGTCCTCTGTTGTCTGATTGATAGCTTAGAGGTTATTTTAATCACGCAAAAGTTACTACGGTATAATTGTATAAAAGTCCACCTTCAGCTGCTGCTTCACACGTCTTTGCTGTCAAATCTCTACTGTTTGTATCAAGTAAATCTAAAAATAATATAATATTAACTTTTGTAATATGTCCATATGAACACTTACTGAACAGAAGCAGCTCTGATTTACTTGATTCTCCACCAATCATTGTTTATAAAATCAGCGCGTCTCAAATCTGATCATCAGGATCTTTTGAGGGGCGTTTGTTTCCAGAACCTTTACTTTCACCGTTCCTCAGCGGAGGAATGATCTTCATCTCACATCTTCTGAGGAGCGTTTATTATCATCATTGGATTGCATTACATTATATGTTTGGATCATTTAAATCTCATCGGACCCTGGACCACAAACCGGTCATAAGTGTCCATTTTTCTATATCATCTGAAAGCTGCATAATCTTTCCATTGATGTAAGGTTTGTTATGAGAGGACAATATTTGTAAATCTGGAATCTGAGGGTGCAAAAAAATCTAAATATTGAGAAAATCATCTTTAAAGTTGTTCAAATTAAGTTCTTAGCAATGCATATTACTAATCAAAAATTAAGTTTTGATATATTTGCAGTAGTAAATTTACAAAATATCTTCATGGAACATGATTTTTACTTAATGTGATTTTTGGCATATATTTTTTTTTTAACATTTAGATCCATACAATGTATTTTTGGCTATTGGAACAAATACACCCCAGCGACTTAACACTGCTTTTGTGCTCCAGGGTCATATATTACTGGAGCTACAGAGTGATAACTGCTATTTAGATCATTTTATGTGCGCATCTTTTACACTGTAATAAAGATCTCATTGATTTACATTGCAAGCATCAGAATTTCATAACTTTTTGGTCATATAAACACCAGCATCTGCACAAAATGAGCTGTATTTTTCCTCTATATTCTCACTGTATCAGACCACACGAGCCCGGTCTCTCAGGTTTAAGCTTCGGTAAGCGTGTTTGCTCAGACTCACGTATATGAGGCCGGAGTAGTATCTCTCCTTCAGGTTGTGCAGCACGGACGCCTCGTTCAGGCAGGTGAGCTCGGCCATGTCCTCCACCTTGCTGAACTTGGGCGGGTTCATCTTCTGGATGTCGTCCTTGTTGACCCGCACTTTCTTCCCCGAGTCGGCCAGCTCCACCACCACCTCATCGCCGTGCTCCTCCTTCACCGAGCTGGGCTCGAACCCCAGCCGCTCCGACGGCACCCACACCAGCTTCTTGGTGGCCCAGTCGGCCTGCGCCAGCGGGTTGTTGACCGGGTTTCGGTCCACGTACAGGAACTTGTCGGCGTCCGACATGGTTGCTGGAGGCGAGAGAAGAGAGAGCAGGACGTTATTGTTTATGAACACACAAACTCAACAGAAGTGCACACTTTAATAACAAGCATGTTTATTAACATACAGAGTGTTTATTTCAAACCCTGACCAGCAGAATAAACAAGCAGCGGTGAAAAAAGAAGATTGTATGATCCGTCTGATTATTTTCTTAATAAATGTCCTTGTTATTTTGTGCATGCTGTTCTAGACAAAAACGTGTTTATTATGTCTGAGAAAATCATGTTACTTTTTTTGAGACACTCACCAGACATAATTTGCATGCTTTTGCAGCCAAACTAAAATGTTTTATATATTTATTTTTCATAATATTTTCTAGAAATATTTATATAATTAAGGTTGCACCCCTTCCAAAAGACATAACTTGTTTATCTTTTTTTGAGGAAAATGCATGCTCTAAAGCATTGCTATGTGGTTTCTAGGAAGTTCAATTGGTTGCTAGGGTCATCGTGAGGTTGGAGAAGATCTCTAATATCAGAGTTCAGCATCTTAAATAAACAGCAGCGAAAGAGGCTCTTCGACTGATGATAACAACCAAGAGCGGACGAGAAACAGCTCCACTTTTCTTACGCAAGTCCTCAGGAATGCTGGCTCTGTATCTCACGTCCAAACACGAGTCGGGTCAGCAGCTCGTAAAGCACAGCAAACTTCAGGAAGGTGAGCTCATGTTCCTGGCGGACGCATGAAACGCCAGCGCCGGCCGTAATTACAGCCAGAGACTCACTCGCGGTGGTAAACACTGCACGTGGGGCTTTAAATGCGGTCGGGCCGAACACATTCAGAGACGTGTTTAGACAATGGCGCGCTTGTTTAACGTACGTGTCAGAGAGCAATGGACCTCCGGTGGGTCACTGTTCAGATCACAGACGGCGGGGAAACAATGCAACTAGACATATAATCGTGCACAGTTAGTATAGTACCATAAACAAGTCTAAAAATACGTCCTATAGCCTTTGCATATACATCGGTTCAGAGTTTTTATGATACGTTTGCATTACTTTTTGTCACCTGAGCTATGCTTGGTTTTTTTTCTTCATTTTTTAATAACAATTAACCCAATAGTTATATTTTTGGAAACTGTAAAGGCCCTTTCACAACAACACGTGTAATTGACAGGCCTCAGACTGAACGCTTACGAAAATAAACCATGGTTTTACAACAAATAAAAACATGGTTGCTATAGTTAAACCATGGTAACCACAAATTAACTACGGTTTTGCTATATTAACCATAGTTTAACCATGGTATTTGTAGTAAAACTGTGGTTACACAAATTGTGTAATCAACGCACACACACACACGCACACGCACGCACGGTTGGTTAAAACATGGTTACTATACTTTTACTACAATAAAACCATGGTTAATTTTCATAGGGGAAGGATGCGCCTTGTGTTATTTTTTTTAAATAACTGTTAATGTAAAAGTAATGCATTACTTTACTAGTTACTTGGAAAAAGTAATCTGATTATGTTACTTGTGTAGCTTGTAATGTGTTACCACTGCACAGTAGAAGCTAGTGAAATTAGACGATGAAACATGGACAAGATTGTGTGCTTTAAAAGCCAAAACAACAGAAAATGATGGTTCAATGTGCTTTCTCCAGTGAGTTATTGACTGCTAAAAACATTATTTTTTTATTTGTATGATAAACAACAGAAGATGGAAGAAAATGATGGTTCAGTGTGCTTTCTCCAGTGAGTTATTGACTGCTAAAAGCGTTAATTTAATTGTGTATGATAAACAACAGTGGCGAGTGACTCTGGGTGGTTTGGATCTGGCGGTGTTGATGAAAAGCTCTTGGCGGGAAGGAACTCGTCAGGCGGGTGAACTCGCTCACGCAGGTGCCAGGTCTCAGCGCAGTCGCTCAGGGAGGCAAACAATCACCGAGCTCAACTGAACCACAACACTGCAAGCCCAAACAGGCGCGAGATGGCCGGCAGCGGTTCCCACGCTTCACTGCATCTCAAAGCATTCGAGATTACAAGAGAGGGAGGGACGCAACAGGTCTGACCAGATCAGACCAGCACACACAACCACAGAAGACAATCATGAGAGCGGCTTCAATGCACATTCCAGAAAACACCTATCTGACACGTTTAGAATGAGAGGAACAGCAAAAGTGATGGAACCAGGATCCATCGATGCATCGTGATTCTCTCTCCAACGATTCTGAGAATTTCATATTCGATTCTGAGCTTATTTTTAACCAGATGTGCGATGACGCAGAGTTTGCTTTAGAAACACCCGTATTGTGCTTGCTTCCAATTCCTCATGCACACACACGCACACGCACACAGAGAGAGCGAGACACACACACACACACAAAGAGAGAGACAGACCCACACACAGAGAGAGACACACACACACACAGAGAGCGAGACACACACACTCACACACACACACACAGAGACACACAGAGAGAGACACAGAGAGAGACACACACACACACAGAGAGAGAGAGACACACACACACACACAGAGAGAGAGACACACACACACAGAGAGAGAGAGACACACACACACACACAGAGAGAGAGACACACACACAGACACACACACACAGAGAGAGACACACACACACACACACACACACACACACACACACACACACACACACACACAGAGAGAGAAAGAGACACACACACACACAGTAAAATAATATTCATAAAGTTCAGAAAGGTTGAAGTGATTTTCAAGGACAGTCACGGGCTTCATTGCACGAGATGCGCTGTGAGAGACGTGCTCTTTATTTGATGTTACACATAAAGTGTGCGGTCTCGCTCGTCTGTGTTTTCCTTACAAATGCTCTACGAAGTCATCATTTCTGTGGTTTGGAATGCAGTGGACATATATGTGTAAAATATGAACCTCACTAACAGAAGGCTGCTTTTGATTTATAATGCTGACGCGCGGTTTGTTTGTGTCGACTGCTCGCGCATGCGGCTCTGCGTGACTCCGTGTAAGTGGATTAATGCTCTTGTGTCTCAAAACGGTTTTATGACACAATATTAATGTAAACACAGCCAGTTATGTCTTAAGGGATTAAACGGACAGGACAAACCACATCACTTCTTATATCTGCTTGCATGTTTTTATGTTATATTAGTTAAAAATTCTTAACAAAATCTGTTTTAATTAAAAAAATAAAATTGTAATTATAAAAAAAAATTACTTGATTTCTTATGTTAGGAAATGTAAATAAGGATTTTAAGATTCTCAAGTCGGTAAACTAATTAATTAATAAGGGGGGGGAAGAATCGTTCTGAATCGGATCCTGAGGGGACTAAAGATTACCACCCATAATTAGAAGAAGTCTGAAAATGACTAAAAGTTTCCCAAACACTCATTTTGTAAAGGTTAACATTTACAAAAAGCAATTTCTGAAAAGATTAAGGACATTTCCTTTCGGAATTTGAATTTGGAACTTTGAGTTTTGGCACATTCCAGACACGGAATCACAGATTTCAAACTCTGGATATTTCCAGGTTAAAATGGACCAGCAGAGAGGTTGCTCTGACTCCGTGGCGCTTCGGGAACTGGTTTGGGAGGTTAGTGATTTACAGCGACACACTCCATTGAGTCTGTCAGGCCCATGAGTTATTTCAGTGCTCCACTCTTTTCCACGCCCTGAGCAAGAAACTGATTCCCACATGGGAGGACTTTGGCTGATCCAGATTTACAAGAGACGATCCAGTGTGTTTGTAATGGCAGGCGCTCATATGTTGAGCTGCTAGTTTAACAGCCGTGATATTTAGAGCAGGTGACTGATATAAAGCCAGTTTATGACACAACCCTAGAGAGAAACCATATCAGCAAGGACAGTTGAACTTTAGTCGTTTTGAGATGATCTAACAGCCTGGGCTGCGTTTCCCAAAAGCACTGTAAGCCGAAGTTGCTCCTAGAACCATTATCACCAATGGAGCTACAATCAACTTAGGTTCACGATGCTTTCGGGAAACAGCACAGGTCAATTAATAACACATTTGGCCGTATTTGGAAAATGTCTGTTGAAATAGCTGGTCCCAAAATGGAGAATTGTGACCCTGGAGCACAAAAGCAGTGTTAAGTTGCTGGGGTATATTTGTAGCAATAGCCAAAAATACATTGCATGGGTCAAAATTATACATTTTTCTTTTAAGCCAAAAATCATTAGGATATTATGTAAAGATCATGTTCCATGAAGATATTTTATAAGTTTCCTACCATAAATATAGCAAAACTTAATTTTTTATTAGTAATATGCATTGCTAAGAACTTCATTTGAACAACTTTAAAGATGTATCTCAGCCAAATATTATCCTATCATAACAAACCATACATCAATGGAAATATTATTTATTCAGCTTTGCTCAGGAGGTACTTTTCAAATGTGACACTTATGACTGGTTTTGTGGTCCAGGGTCACACATACTGGTAAATAAATGGGACTGGTTAATACAGCATTAGCGGTTAACCAGTGGCTCAATCTGCAGCAGCATTGGTGTAAGTAAGTTGTGTGTGAAAAACCCTTGAGAAAACACATCTGCAACATTAGCGCCTAAACGGCCGTTCTCATGACCCCAAACAGCTGCGCGCTATCAGACAGCGATGCTGGAAACTACATGCATCTCGAGGGACGTTCACTTTTAGGAGATAAAAGTTATACAATGATAAATACGGTAATGCGATCAGAATGAACATTAGCTGAACCGAGCATGATGGGTAATGTAGTTGTAGCACTCATAAACCAGCATTTCCTCACAAATAAACTGGAGCGGTTGATATTTTCACTGAAACCTAATCTGCTTACGCCGTGGTTCTTTAATGACAGACGTGAGTTTGCACGGTTGATGTTTTCTACAACATGTGGAGTCGTTCATCTCGTAAAAGCGGTCATTAGTCCCTCTTGTGCTCGACCACCCATCGGCCTTCCAGCGTCCGGCGTGTTTATCAGCGGTGGAGTTATTCCACCCGTTTCTTTCCTTTTCCTGTGCTTCTTTCTCAGAAATAGATGAAGGGTCAAACCACAAGCCCTTTCTCAATACAACAACCCTCCAATCACAAAACGGCTTGCATTTCACACGACACGCGCCTAAGAAAACACGGTTCAAAATATGCACGTAAACATCAAAATCACAACTAAATCCATTTAGTCAAGCCCAAACGTCTGTTTTCCACCAGATTTACTGTGTTTTTACTGTCCTGACTACTTTATATTTGGATTATTGTGTGACACCCATCTAATTTATATTCAGTATTCTATTCTACTCTATTAATAATGGAGTTATTTTAAATATATTGGTGTTAGATGGATCATTCTACACGTAGATACTAGTTCATCGCTGGCGGCTGTTGAAAGACCCAATGATTGATTATTATACAGCATAAGTTGATGATACAAGTACATGAACACTTTATTTTACTCAATATTTAATACATTTAGTAGAAAGTAAGTATTTTTTAACAGACACTGCATTATCCATCGACAATGGCTATACATTTCTACTCATCAAAAGACTCCAAAAATTCTATTTTTAGTCAGATTTCATGTTTTTTGCTGTTTTGACAACAACTAAATGCACTTTATATTTGGATATGCAAAAAAAAAATAGAATTCAGACCATTTATGTCTTGTATGTGTGTATTAACACATCTCTTCCATCTTTATCTGACCCTCTAAATCTAGCACTCTCTATTCTAATTTTAATATTTTGTTTTTATTTTTTTTACTCGCTGCCATCTTTTTATTTAAAACACACACATTTGACTCTCTATCAATTGCATATTTATTCTCTAACTGCTAGCTTTTCTTGTAAAACTAACACTAGGTTTCTTTTTTCTTTATACTCAGTTTTCTTAAAAAAAAAATGTGTTTAAATGTATGTATATATATATATATATATATATATGTGTGTGTGTGTGTGTGTGTGTGACCCTCTCTGTAAAAACCATGCTAAAGTCTAAACATCGAATTCTGAGATAACGAGCATCAAAGTTTGATTACAAGCATTAATTTCACTATAATTTCAATCTTTGACATGACCTTACTGTGTGTGTCAATATTAAATATACCAAGAATATATTTTCACAGAATGTTCTTTACAATATGTGGAATGATTTTATGCAGAAAATAGTAAATCTAATCTTTAATATTGACTGAGTAAGGCCATGTCAAAGTTTGAAATCATAGTGAAATTATCTCACAATTAGATTTTTAGACTTTAGCTGGGTTTTCACAGAGAGAGTCACATATACATATATTTTGTACTTTTAATAAATTGATATTAAATTGTATATATTCCAATAATTAGACATGCTTTTGGGGTACTACAATTTAACTTAACCATTTTTTTTTTTTTAATTATTGGAATTTTGAAAGATTCCAAAAAAAAAAAGCAGAATGTGGAAAACTCTAACGGAAGTTGAGAAGCACGTACACCTGAAACAGCTGCAGTCATCAGGTACACTCATCTCAAACAGATGAAGTAGTGTTGGTAGTGTTGTATTACAGCAGGTCTGATCAGAGCAGTACAGAGGAGTTTGACACACTTGAGTCTCCTGAGTGACTCCAGCAGAAGCAAACCGTTCTGACTGAACTGAGTTTAGAGTCAATCAGAGCAAGAGCCGCTTCACTCAAACATCAGGATGATTACGATCACGACTGAACACACTTCTGTTAGTAATTACTATTATCCCAGGTGCTGTTTCACCCTATTACACTACAATTATACTATACAGACATTCATTTAAATGACCATCAATTATAATGTGCAAAATAATAAATCATATTTTCTGACTATATACTGAATTCATGCATGTCTGAAAGAGATGGAGTCAAACTTCACCCAAAAACAAACATTAATGTTAATGATCGCTGATATTTCTACAAATATAAACCATCATCATCGATTTAATATCAATATATTCTATAAAAACACATATACTTCTGTATTATATTAACCATAATAATAATAATATTAATATATAAATTTAATGATTTATCAGATGCTTTTATATAAGCAAATTACAAATAATGACAACAGAAAATTATTTAATATGTACATTATTTTATTAACAATACATTTACAATAACTTATTAAAATGTTAATTCATTTAACAAATGTATTTCATTATTTTATTATAATTTAACTTAAATATTAATTTATTTATAAATAATATGTACTAATTCACTATGAATACATGTTCATTTATTATTGAAATAGTTAAGTGTAAATTAATGTCACAATATATAATAATCAATTATTTATCATTTTATTTACATATATTAATTTAATAATACATGTAATTTAATAATATTGAATTAGTTGACTAAATATATAATATTAACTATTAATGTGTTTACTGGTACTAATAATTAATAAAACAAATACTATAATGCATATAAATATTTTACCTTGTAATAAATATAAATGTTTTTTTTTTACTAATAATAAATAAAATATAAAAATCTAATAATATTTTCCGTCACAAGAATTTGGGGGTTTAAGCAGGTCATGAAAATAACGTCATATAAATATGTGAAAAGTTGATTTGTTTCTAGATTGGCTGAAGCACCAAACACAGATGTGCTCCTGAACTAAATCATCGAGTGACGATACACACGCGTCTCTGCCAGCAGTGTGTGTGTGATGATTAACTCTGCTTCAGCACTGAGAGAGAGAGAGAGAGAGAGAGAGAGAGAGAGAGAGAGAGAGAGAGAGAGAGAGACGCAGTCTAATCCTGACCACATTGGTCTCGGAGGAAAAACACAGCATTCTGGGAAATCTTGCAAACGCTCCAAATACCAGTTCAAATATAACACACTGTTCTGCTTTCCATATTTGGATGAGAGAGTGTGTGAGGGTGTGTGTGTGTGTGTCTGCTGATGACATCATAGCACAACCATGCTGAATCCCTCCAGCCAATCAGACGCCAGCGGCGTATTTGCATATTAAACAGCCACACCCGTCTGGCTCTGCCCTCATGTCCTTCCTGACAGAGAAGGGCAGGTAACGCTGTCATTACTAGTGTAAAAATATATTGTGGTACGTAAATGACAAACGAGTTAAGGGTTTATGAGAGATAAACATAAATGTAATAAATGTGAGTTGGTCATAAACTGTTTCATATCTAATTTTATGACTGTTCCTCTGGAGTCACCTTTAATAAGGAATTAACAATTAAATGAAATAGCGATGCCTCTTGCTTGTGAAGAATGAGAGACAGCAGTGCAGTTAGGATCGCACTCACTGATCCTATAGGGAAAGACAGAAACTATCTAAGAGCCGGACACCGAGCGAGAGAGTCGGAGGAGAGGACGCTGGACGATTGGGAAAGACAGAAACTATCTAAGAGCCGGACACCGAGCGAGAGAGTCGGAGGAGAGGACGCTGGACGATTGGGAAAGACAGAAACTATCTAAGAGCCGGACACCGAGCGAGAGACTCGGAGGAGAGGACGCTGGACGATTGGGAAAGACAGAAACTATCTAAGAGCCGGACACTGAGCGAGAGACTCGGAGGAGAGGACGCTGGACGATTGGGAAAGACAGAAACTATCTAAGAGCCGGACACAGAGCGAGAGACTCGGAGGAGAGGACGCTGGACGATTGGGAAAGACAGAAACTATCTAAGAGCCGGACACCGAGCGAGAGAGTCGGAGGAGAGGACGCTGGACGATTGGGAAAGACAGAAACTATCTAAGAGCCGGACGCCGAGCGAGAGAGTCGGAGGAGAGGACGCTGGACGATTGGGAAAGACAGAAACTATCTAAGAGCCGGACGCCGAGCGAGAGAGTCGGAGGAGAGGACGCTGGACGATTGGGAAAGACAGCAAACTATCTAAGAGCCGGACACAGAGCGAGAGAGTCGGAGGAGAGGACGCTGGACGATTGGGAAAGACAGAAACTATCTAAGAGCCGGACACCGAGCGAGAGAGTCGGAGGAGAGGACGCTGGACGATTGGGAAAGACAGAAACTATCTAAGAGCCGGACACCGAGCGAGAGAGTCGGAGGAGAGGACGCTGGACGATTGGGAAAGACAGAAACTATCTAAGAGCCGGACACAGAGCGAGAGACTCGGAGGAGAGGACGCTGGACGATTGGGAAAGACAGAAACTATCTAAGAGCCGGACACAGAGCGAGAGAGTCGGAGGAGAGGACGCTGGACGATTGGGAAAGACAGAAACTATCTAAGAGCCGGACACAGAGCGAGAGAGTCGGAGGAGAGGACGCTGGACGATTGGGAAAGACAGAAACTATCTAAGAGCCGGACACAGAGCGAGAGAGTCGGAGGAGAGGACGCTGGACGATTGGGAAAGACAGAAACTATCTAAGAGCCGGACACAGAGCGAGAGAGTCGGAGGAGAGGACGCTGGACGATTGGGAAAGACAGAAACTATCTAAGAGCCGGACACAGAGCGAGAGAGTCGGAGGAGAGGACGCTGGACGATTGGGAAAGACAGAAACTATCTAAGAGCCGGACACAGAGCGAGAGACTCGGAGGAGAGGACGCTGGACGATTGGGAAAGACAGAAACTATCTAAGAGCTGGACGCTGAGCGAGAGAGTCGGAGGAGAGGACGCTGGGGAAAGACCTAAACTATCTAAGAGCCGGACGCCGAGCGAGAGACTCAGAGGAGAGGACGCTGGACGATTGGGAAAGACAGAAACTATCTAAGAGCCGGACACCGAGCGAGAGAGTCGGAGGAGAGGACGCTGGACGATTGGGAAAGACAGAAACTATCTAAGAGCCGGACACCGAGCGAGAGAGTCGGAGGAGAGGACGCTGGACGATTGGGAAAGACAGAAACTATCTAAGAGCCGGACGCCGAGCGAGAGAGTCGGAGGAGAGGACGCTGGACGATTGGGAAAGACAGAAACTATCTAAGAGCCGGACACCGAGCGAGAGAGTCGGAGGAGAGGACGCTGGACGATTGGGAAAGACAGAAACTATCTAAGAGCCGGACACCGAGCGAGAGAGTCGGAGGAGAGGACGCTGGACGATTGGGAAAGACAGAAACTATCTAAGAGCCGGACACCGAGCGAGAGAGTCGGAGGAGAGGACGCTGGACGATTGGGAAAGACAGAAACTATCTAAGAGCCGGACACCGAGCGAGAGAGTCGGAGGAGAGGACGCTGGACGATTGGGAAAGACAGAAACTATCTAAGAGCCGGACACAGAGCGAGAGACTCGGAGGAGAGGACGCTGGACGATTGGGAAAGACAGAAACTATCTAAGAGCCGGACACAGCGAGAGAGTCGGAGGAGAGGACGCTGGACGATTGGGAAAGACAGAAACTATCTAAGAGCCGGACACAGAGCGAAAGACTCGGAGGAGAGGACGCTGGACGATTGGGAAAGACAGAAACTAAGAGCCGGACGCCGAGCAAGAGAGTCGGAGGAGAGGACGCTGGACGATTGGGAAAGAGCCGGACACTGAGGGACATGATCAGCAGAGAGCACATACATCATTACAAACACATGTCTATTACATTCATTTAACGAACAGACTTCAAGAGTTAATAGCACTTGGATTTATTACAGCACTATGAATGAGCAGAGATATCACAGCTGATACGATTATTTATTTCACAAAAACATAAATTTCACATATATATATATATATGGAGGATATATATAATACATTGGGATTTATTCGAGCTACAGAGGTTATATATATTATACTATATGATCAAGCAAGAGAGGATCTGCATATGCATATTAATGTAGGATGTCTATTTGACTTTAATTTCAGCAGAGTTGTTAATATTATGGATACAAATACAATACAATTGAATAAATGACCATTAAATTACATTCATTTAACAACATAGATTCAATTAATTATCATTTTGATTTATAACTAAATGCATGAAAATATCCACTGATAATATTTATTTCACAAAAACATAAATTTCATAATATATATACTGTATATATATATATATAATATTATGAAAAACATTTTATTATTATATATATTATACTAATGAACAAAAAAATGCATATGCATATTAATGTAATACATTTGCTTTAATTTCTTGTTAATATTAATACAAATACAATCAGTCATTTGTAATTAATAAATGATTAAATCAAATATTATATTATACATAAAAATTATATCTCCATATAAAAATATAGATTAAACAAATATTCTAATGAATGAATAAAAGTGGATTAATTTATTTTTGAGTAATGTAATAATTTATAATTACTCATTTCATTTTGTATTATTTGAATACATGAATGTACTAATATGTATTTAATAATAAAACAATGCATATGAATATATTATACGATAATACGTGTACTATTATATTAAATATAATAAACCTAATAAAATTAAGACATGTATTTAACTTTTTTTATTTAAGCACATAATAAGGACAATATTAGATATTTTGGCGTTCTTGTGGTTCCTTGGCAGTAATTATCGGACACGTCTCGCTCCTCCAACGCTCTGGAGATCATGTGACATCAGTAAATATTAATCAGTGTTGTTATCACGTCTGTATCTGCATCTGATGATGCCACACCCAATCAAATCAAAGCTCAAAGTGCAGCTGTAAACGCCCCGTCCCGGATGAACCGCAGTCACGCCGCTACACACTTCAAAGAACATCTCCGTCTCATCGTTAATGTTTAGACCGATCAGTCTGTGCTGGACCACCGCGCACTAATTCAGTTTCAGTCATAATCAAGCATTACATTATTAGATCATATGTTTAGAACATGACATCTACTATTTGGTCATGTGAATGCATTATTATTCAATAAATACATTCAATTATAAATATTAGATTTTTTTTTTAAACAAAACATTTAGTGAGTTAAATATTGAAATATAAATAATCAAGCAAACAAATGACAAAATATTTATATTTAATTTCTACATTTGATTCAGTGTTGAATAATTAGATTATTAATTATTCTACTTAATTTAATATATTTTGGATTAATTAATATTATTACTGTATATGTATTGTTATATTTAATTTTTATTAAATAAATATTATAAATAGATTAAATCATAAATAAAACTGTAAATGTACATTTTATTATAATAAGTGAAATCACTTAATTCGATTGAAAAACAACTAAAATAAAAAAAATTCATAAATACATTAATATTATTAATTAATTCATTTTTAGGTGGAATCACAAAATATATTTTAAAGAATGTATCAGTGCTGATTGTGTTTATTATTTGTTTATAAATCAGAAAATATATAATCAGATTAAAATATAAATTTGAATCAGTGTTTTAATCAGGTTATTAGCATTTTCTAATAACCATACAATCATTAATAAATGCATAATATAAAATAAGTTTCTACGCAGTCTTACTAATTAGTTCAAGACAAAACCAGGCAACTATAACGGACACAAAACCCCTGATCCGGCTTCAGGAAGCATCCATTTCTGAAACAGGAAGTGACATCATGTCCCTGGCAATGGGCCAATCAGGAGGAAGAATGAGTCTGCAGTGCATCATAGTCATGCGATAAACGCAGCGACCGACACGGCAAACAATCGGGACGTGGCTCTTTATGTCTGCCTGGATTCGCCCACTTCCTGTCATTGTTGTGCTCTCCTGCTGCACAGGTGCACCATGGGAAGGGCAACGGCACAGAAACCAAACCAAACCAAAGAAGGAGAAGCAGGATGAAGAGAAACAGTTTGGGACGTCCAAACGTGAGGAACACTTCCAAAGAGAGAAAAGCCCGGGAAAATCAGGAGATATAGATATATAGATTTGCACCTTATTTATGATAATAAAAACAATTATTATTAAAATAATAATAATCAAAACTGAAGCTAATTTTCAAATGAGCTCTAATATTCCTTAAAACTTATAATAAATAATACATAAAATAAACACTATTCTTTGAAATATCACATTTTGCATTTATTTATTTATTAATTTATTTATTAATAATAATATTTAATTATTTATTTATTGATAAATGATGTATTATTAAGGTAATTGTGTTTTTAATTTAAATAAGAATTAAATGAACAATTTATTTTATTTAAAATGATTTCGTAAAATTTATATTTACAATTTATTTATAATTCAATTTATTTAATAATGTTAATTGTATTAAATGTTATATGAATATTATGAAAAACGTATCCAATTACTATAATTAGTAAACATAATTGATGCATTGTTTATTCTTAAAAATATATATTTTGTGCTCCACTAAACAGTAATTAATAATAAATATACATTCATTTACTGTAATTTATTTATTATTTAAATTTATTGTAAATGTAAATTAAATTGTACTCAATTTAATAAAATATGCATTTTATTTATTCAGTTTTTATTTAATAATAAAAATATCAATGCATTTAAAGCTTTAACAATATTTATAAAATTATATTACAGTATTAAATACAATAATTAATCAAATTATTCAGTATGACCTTCTGAAACTAATTAATCTGATAATAATACAATATATATTATATAATATATACACCTGCAGCACTGACTCCACTGATCTCTGATATATATATATATAAACCATAAACATCACATTCTGCTGAATATGTTCGTTCACATTCTGAGGAAGAGAGAAAGCGGTCTGATGGTGAATTAATGATCCTGTGAAGCTTTAACGAGCGACGCATCCCATGAAGCACTGTGAATGATGTCACCACAGACACAACAGAGCTCTGTGGAGCGAAACAGAGGGACGTCCAGAGTCGAGACACCTCGCAGGTGAATGACCTCATCGCAGACGCACCTGAGCCTGACCTCCTTCACATCACACCCTCGGAGTGCATCAAGAGCACCTGCAGCGGGATGAAGAGAGCAGGTCCACACCGATCCCACAGCCGCTGAAACATAGAGTCTCCCGAGGAACACATGCTGAACGATAGCGCCGAACGATTACCAAACGCCTGCAAAACCACCGTACGAACGACACAACAGCCCTCAGAGAAACTGCTCATCACATTTCAGATCGCTGATACACAGCTGGCCTTATATTCATCATCTAACATTCATTTAGGAATCAATACATTACATTATTAATACAAACACACATTATATGCATGTAGGTATGTATGTATGTATATATATATAATAAAATAAGAATAAATGATATATATATATATAATATTTATATATATACATACACATACACACACACACAACACATTTAAATTAAACATAATAATTAATAATCAAATGTTTCAACACTCCACATAAGTCATTTATTTATTAATAATATTTAATTCTTTATTTTTTAAATGACTTATTATTGAATTTATATAAGCATTTTAAATAAATATTAATCTAATATAATGTTTAATATAATTTAATCTAATATATTTATTTATATTCATTTATTAATAATAAAATATAATAATACACACAAATGTATAAATTTGACTCATCTGAATTCAGTCAGAGTCATGTTGAATAATTTTATTGTAATTAACTCAATGCATTTTTATATTTTTTATTATTGTATATGTATTATTAGATGTTATTGTTATTACATAATGCATACAGCAATAATTAAATATAATTAATTAATAAATAAATGACTTATTCAGTGGAACGCAAGATGATATTTCAGGAGTGTTAATTATGTTTCTTTTCTCATATATATATATATATATATATATATATACTTACATACATACACACACACACGTCACACACACACAGACATATAGACACACACACACACACACACACACACACGTACACACACATGTACACACACACACACACACACCAGAGATCATGTATAAATTCGACCCAGTGTTAACCGTGTATTGATCACTGGTGTTTAATTATTATATTGCTGTTGTCACAGTTTTATGAAAGCAGCTCTAAACCGTTTACAGTAATTCTAGCAGGCGTTGCTTTGGGACCAAGACATGATAAGATCACTGCAATGCATGACTTATATATTTCATATTCTACTCAGAAAGGCTGTTTTTCAGGTTACAGCGCTCCGCTCAATACCTCTAAAAACAGCGCGGGACACGAAACGAGGGGGGGGGGGGGGGGGTCTGGTGTAGAATTAACTTTGAAACATTTTCACTCAGAAATTGATAGTTAATGTCAAAAATAATTGCAAATAACACTTTAAATGTTTACGTTTAAAGACTGAAATAGTATTTTCTTGGAAAACGTACTCCGATAATCTTCGTTTTATTTCCAACTTGTAGAAATAAATGTTATTAATGTAAGCTATTAGTAAACAAAGTCGAAAACTTTAATTTTCTGTAAAGCTGCTTTGCATCGTGAATAGCGTTATACAAATAAACTTGAATTGAATTGTGGGTATTTCGCATTTTTTTTAACCAATTTTATTCCCAAAAGTCCTCGTTTTTAACAGTCTAATGAAATAATGTGTCAAAACAAGATCAATAGTTCGTTGTCGCTTCGCAGCTCATTTCTGCACACGGTGGAAAACACAATTCATGCGTGTGCGCTCGAGTCATCTCGAGAAGTGTGTGTACGAGTTGGGAAGCCGTGATTTTGGGCTTTACATGTGTTTGAGTCACTTTGGTCCATTTATGAAAGTGCTGGGAACTCAACCGGTACATATTATATATCGTAAGTGTACAATACTATCATATTTTATACATGCAACTTAGCTAGTTTTACTGTAAATTAAAGAAAAATGCAGTTTTATTATAAAAAAAAATCTCACTGACACGCCCCCAACTTGGAAACTGTGAGCTCAAGGAAAAATTGTTTCCCGCTCATAATTACGACGTTGAGGTCACGTAAATCTGATGTCTGTGGCACGACTTGGTACTGTGCACAGGATAAATGCTGGCATGCCCAAACCCCAAACATTAGCGCTGTGTTGGGATTAACAAACCAGAACAACCAAACCAAAGCGCAGAATCAGACCAGCATGTGCTTTTAATGGGTCACAGCGTCCTAGACACACACTCGCTCATGGAAAACCAGGTCACACACACACACACAGACAGACAGACTCACACACTCACACACACACAGACAGACAGACAGACAGACAGACACACAGACAGACACACAGACAGACAGACAGACTTACACACACACACACACACACACACAGACAGACAGACAGACAGACAGAGAGACAGACTTACACAAACTCACACACACACACACAGACAGACAGACACACAGACAGACAGACAGACAGACAGACAGACTTACACAAACTCACACACACTCGCTCATGGAAAACTAGGTCACACACACACACACACACACACACACACACACACACACACAGACAGACAGACAGACAGACAGACAGACAGACAGACAGACAGACAGACAGACACAGACAGACAGACAGACAGACAGACAGACAGACAGACACACAGACACACACACAGACAGACACAGACAAGGTGTCTACTGCAGACGCCTAGAAAGTGAAACTGGCTAGTCTGCATTCACACCAGCAGTATTCATCACACATAGCACACCGCTAATAACCTTCATCAACATGTAGACACACATATATCATTATAATGATGACGAAGACGCTCTATGGACCCATATATGGCAAGCCGTTTCGACTTTTATTACTTCACAGGATATGAATTCTTGATATCCACAATTCAATTTATACTAGTAACAACGTCAACACTAGTGACAATGTTCATTTTTGTTATCAAGAATATACATTTTTACTTGTAAGAGTTGTATTTCTGATATGTGAAATTGTAGTTTCAACTAGTAAGAAATTAATTCTTGATATCAACAATTAAATTTGAATGGTAGCCTGTGGTGACATTTAAATAGTGAAAATACAATTACAGATATCAACAATGGACATTGTTACTAATAGAAATGTAATTCCTGATATCAAGAATTTGCATTTTAACTAGTAAAAATTGATTTGTTGATATCAAAAAGTCATATCCTGAGAATGTATAAGTCAAAACGGCTTGCTGTACCCATATCGGTGTGAATCTGAGAGGTCACGTGGATGGATCAGGGGTCCTCCAATCTGCTGCAGAGTTTAGCTCCACCCCTGATCAAACTCACCTGTGATTGTCTAATGATCTTGAAGACTGATTAGCATGTTCAGGTGTGTTTGATTAGGGCTAGAGGCTAAACTCTGCAGGAGTGGTCCAGATTTTAAACCACAACAAAATCAGTTCGTGGCGCTGACGTCATCGCGCGAGCTAACTGTCAATCATCACTCAACATCCGGCTCATTTAGCGTCATTGTGTAAATAATCAAAAACGTTAAGCGCCTGCGATTACAGAGTTTACACTTGAGTACAACACAAACCAATATAGTTTTAAACTTACACAGTTGACACTGCACTGCTGCAACGTCGGCCACACACACCAAGGAGTACAAGCTCGCGCAGCGCGCTCCCACGCACAACCGCGTGCGCGCTTTTCAAATATTAACTAATCTAGGTTGATTACAGCCTCTGATGACCGTTAAAGCGAATACACGTGCACGAGCCCGCATGTAGAACGTTGGAAGCGCGCACGCGCTCAGCTGTTTAACCTATTTGTAACGGTCGCCAACATGAGAACTCTAGAGAAGTGACAGAAACTACGTCCACCGCGTTTAGTTTCCTACTCGGGTCAGATCTCGCGGATTCAGGTTTGTCCCAAAAGCACGGGCGGAACCCGTGAACCCAGTTTTCAGGTGGCGATGACGTCATGAGCGCGTCACTCGTCTGGAGACGCGCACAATGACATCACGCTCACCGCGCGCTGTATTCTGCTCTGCGCAAAAATTAACGTATTTTCGTGCCATCGATGAATTTCCGCGTGAGGCCCGCGCGCGAGCCGGTGCCGCGGAGCTTCGCGAGCACTTCCTGAAACTCACCGCTCGCTCTCGCCGATCTGATGAGCGTCACAGGTTATCAGTTCATCGCTGACAGTATAAGCGATGAAGTGTTAAGATTTCACGCGCAGAAGTTTGAAAGCGCGGCGAAATCAGGCCGCGGCGGTGAGTCTCACCCTGCGACGCTCTGCACGCTTCCTGTTTCGCGTCTGAATGGAGCTGCGAGTGAATGTAAAAAGCGGACGGGTGCCGCGGTTTACCTGCTAATCAGATGCAGACGTTCGGAGTTGTCACAAGCTCAAGGGGCTCAGTGTGGATCCGTGTCACCGCGCTCCAAACTTCCCTTTTCAATCCACAGAAACTGCGCACAAGTTCTCGCTTGGCCTCGTTCTCTGTTTTCTCTTTTTTTCTCTCCTTTCTTCCTCTTCATCCACTCGGTACGGTAGTTGAACTCCGTCCTGCTGTAATGCTTCGGGGTGCGGCCCTGTCGGGGCGGGGCCTGCGCCGTGCGTCACCCCGCCCCTCCACCAATCACAGCCCGCGTCCTCTACATTCCCAAGCGCCTCGGCCAATCGCGAACGAGGTGAACGAGGTGTAGGCGTGTCTGAGCGGCAAAGTTCGCGTCACGGGGTGAACTTGAGATAGTTGGGCCGCAGAGGCCCGTATGTGTGTTTAATGTCTGAGGTATGTGCGCGACTTTGGGCTTTTGTGACCATATAAGTCGCCGGACCGTGTTTACACACTCTCTCACACACACACACACACACACACACACTCTCTCACACACACACACACACACACACAGATAGAGGAATGTCAGGAATCAGGATATTTCTTCACAAACACTTTCTCTTAATACATAATGAGTGCCAGTGTTGACATGCATTCCACAATATGACATGTTTATTTTACTATTCCCATTCAAATATTTATGTTTACATATTAAATATTTTACTACTTTAAAGGATTATTTTAGGATAATGACAGATCTTCTGTATCTATTTGTCTATCTAGCTATCAGTGTGTCTATCTATCTATATATCTATCTATCATTATTTATTGGTCTAATTATTTCTATAGTTGATCTATCTATCTGTCTAACTATCTATATCTTGCATATGCATATCATTATTTATTATTGAAATAACCTACACTTAGTACAAAATGCTGCGGCTAGAGTCCTTACCAGGTCTAGTAAATATGATCATATTACTCCAATTTTACAGTCTCTGCACTGGCTACCTATTAAGTTTCGTATCAGTTACAAAATATTATTACTTGCCTATAAGGCCCTAAATGATTTAGCTCCTGCGTACCTAACTAATCTTCTATCACGCTACAATCCAACCCGCTCCCTTAGGTCGCAAAACTCTGGATTATTGGTAGTACCTCGGATAGCAAAGTCCACTAAAGGAGGGAGAACTTTTTCATATCTGGCTCCTAAACTCTGGAATAGCTTTCCTGATAACGTTCGGGGTTCAGACACACTCTCTCTGTTTAAATCTAGATTAAAGACGCATCTCTTTAGCCAAGCATTCATATAATGCATCTCACAATCTTGTACTGCAGGTATATTTGATCAAACGCACATTATTATGCTTTAGCTTGGGTTGAACAGATAAGTTTTGCCTGAATGGAACAACTGCTACGCTAATTGTGTCTTTATTTGTTTCTCTGTGTCTGGATTAACATCCCATAATTACACAAGCTTCAGTCTGGATCCAACCCTTAAATGATCCGAGATGACCGAACACCTGAGAAGAGACGATGCTAACACTCAGACAATATACAGAATTAACCAAATGTTAAATATATTAAGTTTCTGCAATATATAAATCTAAAACGTAATGTCCTGTAAACGATTGTATCGTGAAAAGTGCTATACAAATAATCTTGAATTGTTTCATATGCATTAAATGAGTATTCAAACTAGATGAACTGCTTTCTGCTGTGAACTGTAAACACAACTTGACACTCAAAACATCCCAAATATGAAAAATCGAAGATAAAAACATGCAAAACCTGAAAGATATGTTACTGTAGAAGCACAGAAATAAATGCACGCGGAAGCCTTGATCAGGTGTCGCTCTGTTATATAGTGTGTTTAATGTGTAGCCTACAGCATACAATTCAAACTGAATACTAACTAGGCTATTTCTCATATGTGTATTATTTTGAAATAAAAAAATATCAATGTGAATGTGTGCTATAGACGGTCACTGATCGCACGCGGGAGGCTGGAGCGTCTCCAGGCGGCACGCTTCACTGAAGTATGCGAGGAATGCGGAATGATGGTCCGAGGAAACGCACGGAGAGACCTGCCAGGGTGTGTGTGTGTGGTGTGTGTGTGTGTGTGTGGTGGTGGTGGTGAGGAAGCCTCTCCGCTCCGGAACGCGACGCGTCTCGGGCCGCTCGCTCGCTCGCGCTGATTGGGCAACTCTACAGGAACTTCCAACGCAAGGTCAAAGGTCTCTGACTGAGCGATGCCAGATGCAGTGAGACACACCGAGGGAGAGAGAGACAGATTACCAAATAAGGTTGCTTCTGACCTCCCCTCCTCTCTCCCTCCTCCCTCCCTTTCTCTCGGTCTGGGTGTGTTCCTGTATTATGACACACCACCAGCCTCTCTCTGTGAACGCTGCAGCGACCTCACCTTACATTGCAGTGTGTTTGAGAGTTTATTCGTGAGTTTAAATCATAATAAATGCGTTATCTCTGCCAGAATTGTTTACGCAACCCATGCATGACTCTTTCTCACGAGTCACGACTGCTCTTCTGGCGCTGGCGTTTGTGTGTGTTTGTCCTTAAATGGCTCCAAACAAAACCTCTGGATAATTAAAAACAGCAGTGCATCAACAAAAGAGCAAGAAAGGCGCCGCATCCCGTCCTCCTCCAGTGAGCGCGCAGGAAGCGCGATGTGACGCTTGACTCACGCGCGTCGGGAATGTTCTCCAGAAGTTCCCCTTTCTTGTGAAATGCGCCCTCCTCACACTAGAAACACCTCCTGTATCACATCACACACTGGAAAAGCGCTGTCAGGTTCAAAGCTTGTTGAAATGATGAATAATGCACATGCAAATATCGATGTTTACTGTAAACACCAGCTGGATTAGTGGTAGGGTTTCACTTAGTCACAGCTGTTAGCTTTTGCATAACCAGAATAACGATTTATATACTGCCATTGTTTTTATATAGGCCTGAAACACATTTAACACCACAGACCAAACTAAACATTGACGTAGGCCTATTTAAATATATTACATGACTAAATAAATTAATTTAAAAGTGTTATTTTACAAACAAATGTCTTTTACTTAATATGTAATAACAATAAAATACATTTGAATATTATGAGTATTTTATAAGTTTGCACAGAGTGCTGCAGAGCTTAGTTTTAGGCCAAAAGCTGTGTTTTAACACTTCTGCTTTCATTGGTCTTAGGTCAATATAGCACCGTTTCACTTGTTTGGCTTCTGCTTAAATGTCTGAAATAAGGGCTGTGGTTAACAATATCTAAAGATAGTTTCACTTTCACCACATATTTTTCATATTAAAGCTCGCCTTGAAAAAAGGTGTTAAATGTCTAAACAGGACTAGAGAGGCTGTCATTCTGTTAAAACAAGGCATTTGTGTCTAGTAATAATAGCTACTTTTTTCAATGAAAAGTGATGAATTACGGTACCTTTTCTCAGCTTGCTTTTTTGTTTTATAAGAAAAACTTAAAATGATGTTTTTTGTCAACTGTAAAGGCCCTTTCTCCCCAAAAGTGAAATGAATACACCTCAGGCTGAAGTCAGTGCTTTACCTCTTCAACATGGCGCTCCTAAACTCAAACTCGGTCTCATAACATCAACATGACTCCATTTAATAATCATTTTATAATCATTATTCTCCACCATCCGTATTGCTGCTATGTATAAACCCTGCACAACCTGTTTACACACCCCTGCTTATATTATCATGTATTAAGTCTACAGTATACTGTCCTGCACATTTTATCTAATATTTTACTTAAAAAATGAATCAACGAATTTACTTGAATCTTGGGAGAGGAGAGCGGTCAGTCAATAAATGGGAAAGCAAAGCAGCTTGAGTTACTTGAAAAGGTAATCTGGTTACATAAGTTGTGTTACGTAATCCATTACCCCCAACACAACTTGTTCCTTTCACAGCCTCATTGTGTTTACAATTGCACTCTTGCAATCTATCCGAACTCAAACTTTCAGAAATATTACAGAACGAGCTGTCGGAAGATTAATGATGGCGAAGGCATGCAATCATGGTGTAGTTCGTTTATAGCCGCATTTGACTTCTGTCGACTTTATTTAGGCTTCAAAATGACAAAAATGATCATGATAAACCCTGATAGCACGTCTATATTTAGGTTACATCTGCCAGACGTATTGTTTTGACTGTGGTCTGATGACTGAGGACGTTTCCTATCAGATGTAAAACTGACATCTCAAAGACGTCTATCAGATGTTGTACAGCAGATGCGTTGCAGATTAAACCATCTTTAACTTGCATACGTCAGTCAGTGGCTTCACACAGTCGCTAATCATTGTGAGTTCTGTTGCATTAATCACAGGACTTGACCTATACAAATAAATTGTGTTTTTCTTGATTCTCGTTTGCCATAATGATGAAGATAAGTTTGCGAACAGCCCCTTGGCTACAGCAGAGATGCCTTTATACATGCCTTTGGCCCTGTCCCAAATGGCACCCTAAACCCTCGCGGTCTTCCTCTGAGTCCGCACTTTCGTGACGCAATGCCGCTTTGACTGTCGGGAAGAAGTCTGCTGTGGAGCTCGTCCCAGTGCGGGCTCGGCAGACGTGCGGATCGAGGGCGCATAACAGCCGCAAAGGGGGCGCTCGCGAGCACCCTTCTGAACGCTAAAATGAGGAATGGGACACCCTACAGTCTCGTGGACTTAACAGGGCCTTTGTCCATATTAGGGTTTTCCTGGCATGTCATATGTCACTTCTATGAGTCCGTTTTGTACTTTCTGCGCGAGAGCGCCCTCTGGCTTCGAGTATGAATGAAACTCGGTGTATTCTACGCTCACGGAGCTGAACAGCTCTGCTAGTGCTAACTTTAATTCACCTATTTCTCCATCACCAGCGGCGCTACATACGCCTGTGTATAGGTACACAAATATACAGTGGCCTAGTCTGTAGCTATGTTTCCATCACCATGTTTTTATGCGCATTTTGAAGCATCGCATCAGAAACGAGTCACGAAAACAGCACA
>CM049868.1:5013973-5016473 GCA_027474115.1 Schizopygopsis malacanthus | reverse complement strand
CGCAGACGCACTTCCGCTCACGCGCAGCGGCTTCTGCGTCACAGCGTCACGACGCGATGCGGAGACGAACTGCGACTTTATTTGATTTACTTCACTGTGTTGTTCAAGGCATAATAATAAATAAAATAAATAAAAATAGCACTAGTCCTTTAATTAAAAAAATAATAATAATAAAAAATAACACTTGTCCTTTAATTTAAAAAATACTAATAAAAAATACATAAAAAATTACGCTAGTCCTTTAATTAAAAAATTAACAATAATAATAATAAAAAATAAAACTAGTCCTTTAATTAAAAAATTAACAATAATAATAATAAAAAATAAAACTAGTCCTTTAATAAAAAAAATTATAATAATAAAAAATGACACTAGTCCTTTAATAAAAAATTATAATAATAATAAAAAATAAAACTAGTCCTTTAATAAAAAATAATAATAATAATAAAAAATGACACTAGTCCTTTAATAAAAAATAAAAGAAATAATAATAAATTACGCTAGTCCTTTAATTTAAAAAATACTAATAAAAAATATGTAAAAAATGACACTAGTCCTTTAATAAAAAAATTAACAATAATAATAATAAAAAATAAAACTAGTCCTTTAATAAAAAATTATAATAATAATAAAAAATGACACTAGTCCTTTAATAAAAAATTATAATAATAATAAAAAATGACACTAGTCCTTTAATAAAAAATTATAATAATAATAAAAAATGACACTAGTCCTTTAATAAAAAATTATAATAATAATAAAAAATGACACTAGTCCTTTAATAAAAAATAAAAGAAATAATAATAAAAAATGACACTAGTCCTTTAATAAAAAATTATAATAATAATAAAAAATGACACTAGTCCTTTAATAAAAAATTATAATAATAATAAAAAATAACACTAGTCCTTTAATAAAATTATAATAATAATAAAAAATGACACTAGTCCTTTAATAAAAAATAAAAGAAATAATAATAAAAAATGACACTAGTCCTTTAATAAAAAATAAAAGAAATAATAATAAAAAATGACACTAGTCCTTTAATAAAAAATAAAAGAAATAATAATAAAAAATGACACTAGTCCTTTAATAAAAAATAAAAGAAATAATAATAAAAAATGACACTAGTCCTTTAATAAAAAAATGAATAATAATAATAAAAAATAACACTAGTCCTTTAATAAAAAAATGAATAATAATAATAAAAAATAACACTAGTCCTTTAATAAAATGAATAATAATAATAAAAAATGACGCTAGTCCTTTAATAAAAAAATAATATTATAATAAAGAAATTACAGTGACGCATTGCTGCCACACATTATATTTTTTCCACTCAATTATGTCGTTAAAACAAGATATTTTCTCGTTAAAACGACATATTTTTCTCGTAATAACGACATATGTCATAAAAAGATACGTTTTCCGTTATAATAGATACATGGTAGGCTACATTATGTGAGTGAGCTGAGCGATTCTATGAGCAAATCTAGTGGTCATAATAAAAGTAAATATAATCTAGTGGTCATAATAAAAGTAAATATAATCTAGTGGTCATAATAAAACTAAGTATAATCTAGTGGTCAGTCCCTGGGTTTTCCCTCTCTTGTCTCTGTTTTCTGACTGCATCATGCGGCCGTCAGTCAGGGATCATGAGGGATTTTGAGTGTGTTGGTCAGAGCTTCTGGTTCATAATTGATGGACACACAGATATATAACAGAGGCGGTCCGCACATGATCCTGAAGGGCACGAGATGAAAGCCCGACAGAGAGAGAGAGATGCTGATTGGTCCTCAGGACTCCATGGCAACAGATGCTGAGTGTGTTTGACGAGAGATGAAACGTCAGACTGTAAGTGACTCTTCATGTTGATCTGTGTGTAAATCTGTCCTCTTCATCAGGTAGATGTTCGTTTCTCATTCACGTTCTCTTCTTAATCTCTTTCTCTCTTCATATCTTGTTTTTCTCTCTCTCTATAGTGCTTCAACCTGCTTTATTATTGTCATCATTTACGATGTTGCTCTCAAATAATGCAACTTTACTTAGAGTGCATGCTAAGACCGTGTTTACTTTGATATAAACCTTAGTACTGTATGATTACCATATTTATATGGCAGCGTTTTTATGTTATACTCAGAGTTTCTTAAAGGATTTCCATCATCATAATGACAGAAAACATTGAAATACCATGCTTTTTTACTGCAACTAAATCTAAAAAGTACTTTCCTTCTTTGTTAATCAGAAATAAAAATGTACTTTATTTTTTATATTATAGTTTATGGATGTTGCTAACTGTTTAATCCAGGATTTTGCAATATTTAAGATGGCAAACATGATTAATTAATGCAAGAGAACCCCTGAAAACTTAAAAGGCATTTCTATGATTTAATCTACAGAAACCCACTTTATATAAAAAATAATATTGTCTAAATATGTCTAAATATTTTGTTTGGTTAATATATTCATAATTACGCATTGTGTCTACTTGCTTTAATGC
>CM049868.1:4968973-5006473 GCA_027474115.1 Schizopygopsis malacanthus | reverse complement strand
GCTTCAGAGCGCGTTTCGCGAGTCATTTGATTCAGGTCGGGGCTTCAGAGCGCGTTTCGCAAGTCAATTGGATCAGGTCGGGGCTTCAGAGCGCGTTTCGCGAGTCAATTGGGGGCTTCAGAGCGCATTTCGCGAGTCAATTGGTTCAGTTCGGGGCTTCAGAGCGCGTTTCGCGAGTCAATTGGTTCAGTTCGGGGCTTCAGAGCGCGTTTCGCGAGTCAATTGGTTCAGTTCGGGGCTTCAGAGCACGTTTTGCGAGTCATTTGTTGTGTCATTTGATTCAGTTCGGGGCTTCAGAGCGCGTTTCGCGAGTCAATTGGTTCAGTTCGGGACTTCAGAGCGCGTTTTGCGAGTCAATTGGTTCAGTTCGGGGCTTTAGAGCACGTTTCGCGAGTCAATTGGTGTGTCATTTGATTCAGTTCGGGGCTTCAGAGCGCGTTCCGCGAGTCAATTGGTTCAGTTCGGGGCTTCAGAGCGCGTTTCGCGAGTCAGTTGGTTCAGTTCGGGGCTTCAGAGCGCGTTTCGCGAGTCAGTTGGTTCAGTTTGGGACTTCAGAGCGCGTTTTGCGAGTCAATTGGTTCAGTTCGGGGCTTTAGAGCACGTTTTGCGAGTCATTTGTTGTGTCATTTGATTCAGTTCGGGGCTTCAGAGCGCGTTTCGCGAGTCAGTTGGTTCAGTTTGGGACTTCAGAGCGCGTTACACACACACACACACACACACACACACACACACACACACACACACTCTCTCTCTCTTTCTCACACACACGCGCGCACACACTCACACGCACATACACATACACACACACTCTCACCACAGTCCACTCTGTAAGTCATACAGACAGATCTCGTCGTTTGGAAGGAAAACTTCACGATCAGCCACCGACTGCAGAGAAACACACTCCTTCATCACTTTACACACAAAACACCTCACATCTGCCAAACAGCGCGTTTCATAACATTGAGTGCATTGGTTCAGTTCGGGGCTGCAGAGCGCGTTTCGCGAGTCAATTGGTTCAGTTCGGGGCTTCAGAGCGCGTTTCGCGAGTCAATTGGTTCAGCTCGGGGCTTCAGAGCGCGTTACACACGCACACGCACACGCACGCACGTGTAACCCCCCCAACACGGGTCCGCACCAACTCACCAAGCGGGTCGCGAACCCGGGACTCCGGCGCGGGAGGCGGGCGCTCTAACAAGGAACGCCAAAGGCTACAGCCTCTAGCGTCAGTCGCTAGAGCGCCTCTTTTGAGGTCAGGGGAGTGAGGTTTACACACAGCCCTTACTGGCATACATCCGTTACACACGCACACTCAAACACACGCACGCATACACAAACACGCACACACACACACAAACACGCACGCTTTAAGTATATTAAAAAAGTATTTAGCCTACTCCAGTTTTGTTCCGATAAATTATTACAAGAGTATCAATAACTTAAAACTGTATAAAAGCTTAATCAACATGATTAAATCTCTTGAAACATGGCAGATGTGTTTTACTTTTTAACACAAGAACTTTCCTTCGCTTCATCTCGGTCCTTCTTAATTGTCAGTGAGCCCTGAATGGAGTGTTGATAACAGGCGCGTTCGACTTTAAGCGGCGCTGCATTAGAATGTTCAGTGTAGGACATCAAAGTACCGCGAGAGCGATAAGAGAGCAGGTGGTTCCTATGCTTTAGAATGACTCTCGCGATACTGAACATTCTACGCAGCGCCGCGCCTAATATCAGACACTCACAGGTCACGTGACTGTCTGTTTCCGGCGGTGTCAGGTGTGTGTTTGGGGAGTCAACACAGCAGTCTATGTTCTGGGTTAAAAATAACCCACAGACTAGAGTTCCTCTCTCTCTTTATCTGGTTCGTCTCTGCTGAAGTGGAGCAAGACGGTCCAGCAGTGTGTTACACAACCTCCAAAATAAAGGCTCCTCAGTGGTTCTCTACAGTACATATTAATAGCAATATTTGGCTTAGGAATCTTAAGATGTGATTTAGATGTGTGATAACTCAAATAACAAAAATGGATATGGGAAAAAAATAAGACTTATGTACAAATGTGCACTTTAAGTACTGAATATACAACTATAAATGCTTAGGTAGTATCTTTTTCAAGTATAAATGACTTGTACTGAGAAATAATGTTGGTGCTGAATGAGTTTGTGATGACTCTCTCGTGTCTGAATGTCTTTCTTCTCTCTCTGTGTTTGTACCTTTGCTCGGGCTCTTAGGTTCAACCTCTGGCCTGCGTCTCTCCCTGTTTGATCTGCTCCTCACACTCCTCCACCCACACCTGTTTTCACATGACTCCATCCATCCTCCGCGTGCAGTGTTTGTCATGCTGAGCTTTTCCACTCCTGAGGAAACGACTGAAAACATGACCTGGCCTGAGAAACACAGAAAGTACATCAAATCTGAATACGTTTGGCTTTACGTTTACTTTTATTTGAGCTCGTTCTCTCTTCCTTTCTTTTGTTATTATATATATGTGTGTTTGTGTGTGTGTGTGTGTGTGTGTGTGTGTGTGTGTGTGTGTGTGTGTGTGCGAGAGTGAGTGAGTGTGTGTGTGTGTGTGTGTGTGTGTGTGTGTGTATGTATGTGTGTGTCTGTCTGTGTGTGTGTGTGTGTGTGTGTGTGTGTGTGTGTGTGTGAGAGAGAGAGAGAGAGAGAGAGAGAGAGAGACTGTTGAATTCATCTGATCTATCTCTCCATCAGTCTTTTCATGCAGGAAATCTCTGCTTGTTTTTTGTGGCCGCGGCTCTATTAATGCTGCAAACATCACACAGCTGAGTATATTTATCTAGCCTTGCACAAAGCACACAGCGGACAGAGCTATTCGTGTGAAAGAGACTTTAAAGCATCCATAATATTTTTATTAAAACATAAGTCAATAAACAGCAGACAGCAGCTCCTCTCTGGAATGAAGTTTTTATGAATGACTGCATTCATCGCTGACCACGCCCCGAATTTTCAGAACTCCGCCCCGACTGACAGACCACGCCCCCTTTAGAATCCTCTCCACACAGCCGCGCTCTGATTGGCAGAGGGGGCGGGGCTTCGGATAAAAGCACAGTTCACCCGTATAAAGACTCACTGCAGTATGAGAGCAAGTTTTAGGAACTTCAGTGCTAGAACATTCATTATCAACTGGAATAAACGCGCCTGTCTGGATTAATAACTCTTGCATGTGAGAGCTGAAGGGCTTTACTCGGGTCACAGATTCAATAAATCATCTTCCGTGGACATTGAAGGGTGTATCATAAAGATGAGGGATTTAATGTGTCTGTTGGTGTTTGTACTGATCATCTGCTCGACGGTAAGTCACAAGAGTTTTATGTAAACTGTGTAAACAGCAAGAGTTCAATGCATTTCACTAACAGCAAACAATGCAGATAGAATTCTTAATTATTTTAAAATGCATTTTTAAATAATTTTGTTTTTATTGTTGTGATTTTGTATATGTGTGTGTGTGTATATATATATATATATATATATATATATATATATATATATATATATATATATATATATATATATATGTATATGTATGTATGTGTGTATATATATTTTTATTTCCTTGTTTTTATTATTATTTTTAATATTGATTTCACTTCCTTTTATGTAAAGCACTTTGAATTACCAGTGTATGACGTGCTATATAAATAAACTTGCTTTGCCTTGAAACAGATCAGTTATCAGCATTAAAATAATACTATTATCATTAATAATGATTGTGTGTGTGTGTGTGTGTGTGTGTGTGTGTGTGTGTGTGTGTGTGTGTGTGCGCAAAAGCCTCTTGAAATTGTCTTCTAAAATGAACATTTTTATCAGGCTCCGATGTGTAGGTTCAGTAATTTCACTTTAATGGCAATGAATAGGTTATTTTCACCTGAGAAAAAGGCTCAATCCACAAGAAAATATAATATGGCACTTCAAGGCTTTTGCATCTGAACTCTTCATATCTATATGATCTGCACACCTGAGAGAGTCTGACCATCCTCGTGGCTTCTGCTGTTCAGAAATAGACGAGCACAGGCTCAAAATAACCCAAGCACAACAATCCAGCCCTCCATCCCGCTCCATTAACCCCGCCGGCCAGAATCGGTCCGAGTTATGCTTTGATCTCAGATCCACACATGGGTCCCGAGTGACTCGGGCTCATCTCCTCTGAGGTTAAGATGCCTGGCGCGGCGGTCATTCTCAGAGGCCTTGGCTGGGCATTTCACACAGCGATGGAGATGCCGGGAAACAGGTGCAGGCAGCGCTATCGGAAATGATCCAATGGAAATTGGCTTTAATGGAAAAACTCTTTGGAATGATGAACAGTGTCGGGGGGGTAACGCATTACAAGTAAAGCGAGTTATGTAATAATATTACTTTTTTCAAGTAACTAGTAAAATAACGCATTACTTTTCAATTTACAAGAAAATATCTGAGTTACTTTTTCCCCATTTATTGACTGAGTGCTCTGTGTGAACATGATCTTACTGTAGTTTAATCTAGACTAAATATGAATGTGTATTAATTCATCCCACTCACAAAAAACAGATTCAGTATTCATCAAAATGAATTAAAACAGTGAAATGCAAACTCAGAATATGACACAAACCTGCAATAATTAAATATGTTAAACAACACAAATACATCTAATCTCATTTTATTAACCGATGTGTTTGCTGCTGACCTTTGACGATCAGTTCAGCCATAATAATAATCAAAAATGACTTTAGATAAACTAACAATGTGTTTTATTGCTGAAGAGTGTTGAACTTCTCCTGTGTTCTTCTGTACAGACGTGATTTACTCGTCCTTCAGTCTGAGGTTTATTCATTACACTTTTTGGTGTGAAAGGCTTTTACATTTGCTATAAATATAACTTCTTGTATTAAAAACAAACAATCAAGCCCTGCTCATATTTAAAAAGTAACGCAAAAGTAATGTAACGCATTACTTTCCATAAAAAGTAACTAAGTAACGTAATTAGTTACTTTTTTAGGGAGTAACGCAATCTTATAATGCATTACTTTTAAAAGTAACTTTCCCCAACACTGACGACGAAACACTACTTTCCCAGCGATAAGTTACATTGTGAGGTGAAAATGAACCGGGCTCATCCCAGCTAACAGAGAACATTCAGAACGTTCTGGAAAGATTGTCTCAACATTATTAGAATGTTCGTTCAAAGTGATCTTGTCTTTAAAACCGTTATCAAATCATGAGCACAAACACATCATTCCTCATTCATGGAATGTTTCTTCCCTGTCCGAAAAAACAGGTTGGGTATGTTTTGAAGCATGCTGCTGGTTTGAGCTGGTTTAAGCTGGTCATGAGCAAACTAGCTCCTGCTCAGGGTCAGAACCAGCTCAAACCAGCAGCATGCTTCAAAACATACCTCACCAGCATATGCTGTTTTTTCCGACTGGGTTTTTCTTTTGTGGAATGTTCAGAGAACATTCAAAAGTAACGTTCCCATAATGCTTGCAGATTGTAAAACGGAATGTTCCCTTAACATTTCCCAAAAATATGTTCTCCAAACAATGTTGTATCCAAATGTGTTTTTAACATTCCCACTAAGTTATAAAAAAAACATTATATCGGAATGTTTTCTGAATGTTCAAAATATCTATTTTTAAAACATTTTTCCTTGGCTATGTGAACAGTAAACATGCATCATCATCATACACATTCTATCATAACATTTTCATTTTACTTATATGTTGTCTATATTAAAAAATGCAAAGAATTTAAATAATATTAGTAATGTAAAAAATATAAATTAATTGCATCCAAAATAAAAGTTTGTTTTACATATGTAAATATTTCTTAAATATATACATGTATGTGTTTTATATATACAGTATATTATATAAAATTTTTATTTTTGATACGACTAAACCCTAAAAGAATTGCTATAGCAATAGTATTTTTTTTATGATTCAATAACCTTTGCAGTTATCCACTTGAATAATTTTGTAAAGTATTTGTAACATGTTTTGTGAAGCTTCATACCAAATCATGACGTAAGTTTATATTTCTTATTACACTTTTTTCAGGATAATTTTCAAACATTATGAGCATTAGTTTTGAATGTTCTCTAAAAGTTCTGAAACTAGACGCTTGACGAACGTCCAATTAAAACACCTTCCATGAACACCGTATAATGTTTTTGTGCTAAAGGATTCAGAACATTATTAAAGCCCAGATAACGTTGAAGGAGCATTATATTAACATTGCGAGAACCTTTCCGTTATTAATAAATAATGTCATTTGTTTCGATGTATATAAATGAACTCGGGTTTGGAACAGCTTGAGTGAGAGTAAATTATGACATATTTGTTCTATTTTTTGGTGTGAAGCATCCCTTTAAATATTCAGAAATGATCATTTTTTTTTGTCTGGCAACATGAAGTTGAACCTGAGGTCTGTCTCCGGTCTGCAGGTGCGAGCGAGGTGTCCTAAGCTGTGTAAGTGTGCGGCGGAGCGGCCCGTGTGCCCGCCGGGCGTCAGTGCGGTGCCCGATGGCTGCGGCTGCTGTAAGGTCTGTGCCACCCAGCTGAACGACGACTGCCATGAAGGCAAACCCTGTGACCATCACAAGGGCCTGGAGTGTAACTATGGCAATGATGTGGCCAGTCTCCACGGAATCTGCCGGGGTGCGTGAGCAAAACAACTCCACTTTTGGGTCTCTAAAACTAACTGTATAAATATAAATTACTTTGAAATAGTGTGAGTGTGTGTTTATGTATTTATACACACACACACACACACACACACACACACACACAAATTAATACAATATATATATATATTTTACATATTTAAATACATTTAGCAGACGCTTTTATCCAAAGCGACTTACAGTGCATTCAGGCTATACATTTTTTTAATTGTGTTTGTTCTCTGGGAAAGATTGGGAAAAGAGGGAATATCAAAATAAATGTCTGATTTTCGAATGGCTAAAACTATGACAGTGATGATCCAAATTGATGTAATTTGATAACAAAAAATTATTTCATACATTTGAATTCATTTTCATTACCATGAATTAGTGCTGTCAAACGATTAATCACATCCAAATATAGGTGTGTATACGGTGTGTATTTATTACAGGCGCATCTCAATACATTAGAATGTCGTGGAAAAGTTCATTTATTTCAGTAATTCAACTCAAATTGTGAAACTCGTGTATTAAATAAATTCAATGCACACAGACTGAAGTAGTTTAAGTCTTTGGTTCTTTTAATTGTGATGATTTTGGCTCACATTTAACAAAAACCCACCAATTCACTATCTCAACAAATTATAATATGGTGACATGCCAATCAGCTAATCAACTCTAAACACCTGCAGAGGTTTGGTTCTCTAGGCTACACAATCGTGGGGAAGACTGCTGATCTGATAGTTGTCCAGAAGACGATCATTGACACCCTTCACAAGGAGGGGAAGCCACAAACATTCATTGCCAAAGAAGCTGTTTACAGAGTGTTGTATCCAAGCATGTTAACAGAAAGTTGAGTGGAAGGAAAAAGTGTGGAAGAAAAAGATGCACAACCAACCGAGAGAACCGCAGCCTTATGAGGATTGTCAAGCGAAATCGATTCAAGAATTTGGGTGAACTTCACAAGGAATGGACTGAGGCTGGGGTCAAGGCATCAAGAGCACCACACACAGACGTGTCGAGGAATTATACAGTTGTCTTCAGAGGCGTCTTACCTGGGCTAAGGAGAAGAACTGGACTGTTGCCCAGTGGTCCAAACTCCTCTTTTCAGATGAGAGACAGTTTTGGATTTAATTTGGAAACCAAGGTCTTAGAGTCTGGAGGAAGGGTGGAGAAGCTCATAGCACAAGTTGCTTGAAGTCCAGTGTTAAGTTTCCACAGTCTGTGATGATTTGGGGTGCAATGTCATCTGCTGGTGTTGGTCCATTGTGTTTGTTTAAAACCAACATCACTGCACCCGTTTACCAAGATCTTTTAGAGCACTTCATGCTTCCTTCTGCTGAGCAGCTTTTTAAAGATGCTGATTTCATTTTCCAGCAGGATTTGGCGCCTGCCCACACTGCCAAAAGCACCAAAAGTTGGTTAAATGACCATTGTTCTGGTGTGCTTGACTGGCCAGCAAACTCACCAGACCTGAACATAGAGACTCTATGAGGTAAAGTCAAGAGGAAAATGAGAAACAAGAGACCACAAATGCAGATGAGCTGAAGGCCACTGTCAAAGAAACCTGGGCTTCATACCACCTCAGCAGTGCCACAAACTGATCACCTCCATGCCACGCCGCATTGAGGCAGTAATGAAAGCAAAATGAACCCCTACCAAGTATTGAGTACATATACAGTACATGAACATACTTTCCAGAAGGCCACAAATGTGTTTTTATTGGTCAGATGAAGTATTCTAATTTGTTGAGAGTGAATTGGTGGGTTTTTGTTAAATGTGAGCCAAAATCATCACAATTAAAAGAACCAAAGACTTAAATTCAATGCACACAGACTGAAGTAGTTTATTTAATACACGAGTTTCACAATTTGAGTTGAATTACTGAAATAAATAAACTTTTCCACGACATTCTAATTTATTGAGATGCATTGAGATATTTGAGATTTTTTTTTTCTATATTAAATATTTATATATAATATAAGTATATGCATGTACATATTTTCAAAATATATACTGTATGTGTAAGTATTTATAATATAGACCGTACATGTACGATGTAAACAAAAACATTTATTTTGGATGCGATTAATCATTTGACAGCACTACCATAAATCTATAACAATATATTCTAATGCAAATTAATTTAAATGTGTAAGTTTTGTTTGGCTATGACAAACTAAAGGCACCTGGAAAGTACAAAAAATGAACAAAACATTTGATGTCCCACCCAAACTTCTTATTCAATAGGATATAATGTCCAAAAAACTAATGAAAACACTATTCTAATTTTATTTACAAAAATGATTATATTTATTGAACATTTACATACTTATTGAAAGGATTGGATTAATTAAAGCAATTTCCAAACCTCCCAACAATGATCATAAATAATAAATTGAATGAGAAGCTGCTGAATAATGTGATTTTAACTTGGGTTACAGAGGACTGCTGTAGTTTGGGCTTCAGGGTTTATCTTTATTAAGACGTGCTCATTCATTTCCTCCCATACAGGCTAGTTTCTATATTAAGGCAGTTATTTGAGTTGGACTAAAGGGGGGTTTAGGGGGCGTCTCACACACCCAAAGACTATCTGACGCTCACGACATTGTAAACAAGTCAAGATTCCTCTCTGCCCTAAACATAGAGCCTCTCTCATAAAAGCAAAGGATCGAGTGTCGCTCTCTGTTTAACCCCTTACTGTCACTCTGTGCAGGTCATCTTCTGCATTATAATTCAATGCTAATTATTCAAAAGACCTCAAAATGAATGGCAGTATATCTAAAGAACGTTTAGACATCGTTACTGGAAATCAACACAAAATACTGAGACCGTAGCTAACAAATAGATGTTTCAAGAGCGATTTGCTAACGTTACCGTTTTTTACCGTAGTTTTTTTTTTTTATATAGGTCTATCAAAATTAGTGCATTGACGCAGGCAATTAATTTTTCCAGTATAATGGCATACAAATAGTTAATACGGGGCGGGGCTTGGGTTGGCCACACTCGCACTCGCTTTTATTATCAAGAATTGCATTTATTTAGATGCAGAATAATTATTATTATTAATATTATAATTTTTTTTTTTCTGGTTGTGGTTGTATTGTGATAAGTGTGTGGATTTGTCATTGTGTTTCATGTGCACCTTCTGTGAAAATGAATTTCCTCTTTGAGGACAAAATAAACGTATCTATCTATCTATCTAACAACATCAAACTTTTAAGATGTGCACTCGACTTAGCCTCAGGGCGAGGTGCGAGTCAAACGAGCGCTGAAACCGCACAGTTGACGAGGATATTTAGTAGAAAATCAGTGGTCAGAACATATGAATCGTCCTGTCCTGTCAGCCATTATACTGTGCTCGTAGCACGTGCTTTTCAATTGCACACACAAATACGGCAGCACGTGATATAGCCTGTATCATTTCATATTAAAGTGTGAATCTACAAGCATGCGTGTCAGATCCACATTCAGCAGCGGCAGCTCTTAAAGTCATAGCAGCCAAATCACCTAATAACCAGCTGCTGCGACGTCTGTTCATCAAGAACAAAAGAAAAAGAGTAAATCAATAACAATAACAGATAATTCATCTGTATTTAATGTTTGATAACTTCATTCAATTTCTGCATATTTCCTACTTGCTGAAGGGCACAGGTAAATATGACATTTATTATAAGGGATTAATGTGAAGATTGTTTTAAGTTCACCTAAATTTGAATCTAATAAATGTTCAAATTGATAGCTCTCAATTATAACCTAATGTTGATTGGCTAGTCAATGGTTAAATATTAGGGGGGAAAGAACATTTTCCTAGAGACCTCAGTATATACACTCGCCTTCAGTCATAAAAAGATGGCATTAAATAAATATAAAAAATATACTGTCTTTATGTTGTTTGTACATTAATTTGAAGACTTACTGTGAAATTATTGCTATATATATAAAATATGTATGTTTAAAAACTTTAATGTTAGGTGGGATTAATTATCATTAATTGCAGAAAAATGTGTGATTATTATTATTTTTTTTTTTAATCGATTGGCTGCGATGCATAAATAATGTTTTTGAATGAATGTTCTATTAACGCTCCTGGAAGAACCTTGAAGAACGTTCTTAGAACATTCGCTGCTAACTGGGACAACACAGACAAAAACACTCTAATTACTAAAACTTGAACTGAAATGTACATGTTTGGTCAACTTTATCATCAGTTCACTTCAGTTGAGTCCTGCTCCTGTATGTTCTTTGTCTTTTCAGCCAAACTGGAAGGCCGCTCTTGTGAATACAACGGCCGCATGTATCAGAACGGAGAAAACTTCAGCGCGGGCTGCAAACACCAGTGCACCTGTATCGACGGGGCGGTGGGCTGCGTGCCCCTTTGCCCCACCGATATTCCTCTGGCATCACCCTCCTGTCCCTCACCTCGACTGGTCAAAATCCCCGGCCAGTGCTGTCTCAGCGTGGACTGTCACGGCGAGTCCTCCGTCCTCCCGCCAGTGTTCAGACGGCCGCCGTATCTGTTCCCTGACCTGCACACCTACAAGAAACCCCGACCAAAGCCGTACCCCTACAAGCCCAAAGACTCCCTGAGCAACCAACTTCTGGAGGTGGAGAAAAAGTGGGACAAACCGCGCAGTCGAAAGCATTTGCCAGGTTAGGTCACTGTTCTGTGTGTCCCCACAAAGCTTCATAAGACTAGACTGGATCTGTCAATGAGTGTCACCAACCAGCATAAAACAGTGTGGACTAACGTGTAAATGCATGCTTATTTAAGAGGCTATTCTTTTAAGGCAATGATTTGCTTCCATAAAATGTCTTCTTCAGACTAGTGGAAAGAAAACCTCTCTATATTCTGAAGGTTTTTGCTGAGGGGTTTGTTCATACATCCATAAAATGTCTTCTTCAGACTAGTGGAAAGAAAACCTCTCTATATTCTGAAGGTTTTTACTGAGGGTTGAAATGTTTAGAAAGTGAAATCACTAAGTTATACATTTAAGTTTATGAAAATTATTTATGAACATATTTTATTTTATATATGAATCACGTTGAACTCTAAACCTGCTAGAAAATCAAAGCCATACAAGTTACAAAGTAAGATTTTGTTTGGGCAGAACCAAATTTTCCATTATATGCACCAAAACTAGTGGTTGGAAATATGTAGACTTTCTCTCTCTCAAATTTGATTTATGGAGTGATTAGAGCATTGCGTTAAAGGCTGGGCTGTAAGACGCTGATTGCGACCATCAATTTATCCAGTTGGCTCTATAATATGACGTCTGTTTAGCATGTTTACATAAATCAACAATTAAAAATAGTGCAGCAGAGTGCAAGAATGTGTCCTGTGTGGCTATCTTTGGGTTTCGGTTCAATTAACAATCAGTCCCATATGTGAGCTGTGGCAGTTCCTCCTTAAACTAAATGGAAATGAGATTTAAGAAGCCTAAACATTAAATAGGCTTAATATGCTTTAGATTTTATTTTAAGTTAAAAAAAAGTGTTTTTCATAGTTTTAGTTTAAGTATCATAACTTTGGCTCAGGCTGTGATTGCGACCATCAAAGACGTCTGTTTAGCATGTTTACATAAATCAACAATTCAAAATAGTGCAGCAGAGTGCAAGAATGCTCCTGTGTGGCTATCTTTGGGTTTCGGTTCAATTAACAATCAGTCCCAATGTGAGCTGTGGCAGTTCCTCCTGCATGCGCTTCTGTGTTTAAGAGCTCGCCGCTTCTTTTCCACGAGATCCTTGTGAACCAGCCCCACACACGGTGCCTCTGTCAGGCAGCTGTTTCCCAGCGCGCCGTAATCACTTTCTCTGTGCGTCAATGTTCCCTGTTGGCTGAATGGTGCCTGTGTGTGTGTACTAACTTACCCCGTCTCTCTCACTCTTCCTAGCATGGAAGCAAGCCGGACGGCAATGTGTTGTGCAGACGACAAGCTGGACGCCTTGTTCACGCAGCTGCGGGATGGGCGTTTCATCTCGGGTCACCAATGAGAACGCGCAGTGCAAGCTGCTGAAGGAAACCAGACTCTGCCACATTCGTCCCTGTAGCTCTGTGGCTGTGCCTATAAAGGTAAACATACCAGAGATGATCTGCTGAAAAGAGCAGTTTATGTTTGCGTAAAATAGCTTGAGAAATCTTCCTTGCTTCACCAAAAAGACCAGCTTCTAAACTACATGTTTATGTTGGTGCACCAGCACCAAATTGGTAATAACCAATATGAAAACATTCATTAAATTAAATCCATAGATCTAAACCATGCAGTCATCATTTGGCCTTTGGCTCTTTCTTGGCCAGGTTCACAATGGAAATGTTGCTCTTGCAGTGTTTTCCAATGTGCAAACAAAATGTTTGTTTTTAACATTATTTAAAGCCTTGTTTATTTTGTGAATATTTTTAGGTATCAGGTATGTTTCCGAATGTGGAAGTAGCTTGAACAACAGTCACTTTAGCAGTAAACATCTTAACATGCGTGATGCAATGTAACATTTTATTTAAATGATGACATTTTCACTGCAGATAGTGCTGTTCTTCCTCAGTATTATAATCTTGTACAAATGTCGAAACATTCTTAAATTAACATTTGTGACCCTGGACCAGTCATAAGGAACAATTTTTCAAAATTGAGATGTATTAATCATCTGAAAGCTGAATAAATAATATTTCCATTGATGTATGGTTTGTTATGATATAATATTTCCATGAGTATGGTTTGTTAAACTGGAAATATTTGAAAATCATCTTTGTAAAATCAAACTGAGGGTTCTAAATATTGAGAAAATCATCTTTAAAGTTGTCCAAATGAAGTTCTTAGCAATGCATATTACTAATCAAAAATTAAGTTTTGATATATTTATGGTAGGAAATGTACTAAATATCTTCATGGAACATGATCTTAATGTACTAATGATTTTTGGCATCAAAGAAAAATCAATAATTTTGACCCATACAATGTATTTTTGGTACTATTGCTACAAATATACCCCAGCGACTCAACACTGCTTTTGTGCTCCAGGGTCACATATGTTCACTAGAAATTCAAAATGACATAATGAATTCTTATTGTCTCAGAAAATTATCAGAACTAAGTGAGTTTATGATTAAAACAAGAACACATATCTGCCAACATGAAAAGATCTGCCAATGCAGACTAAATACATTCATATTAAAGAAAATATCTATGTTGCTTCTCTAGTTAATGTATCACGTTTTTATGATTTTAGGACTTTTTTCATTTACCTAAAAAAAATAAAAAAACAGAAGTAATTTTTTTATTGGTGCACAGTGATGTTTCCTTGTGACTCGGCGTGTCAAAATGATCCCGGTTTACACTGATCCGAAAAACTACTAAAGCGCTGTATTATGTATGCCAGGCCAGTAGATGGCGATGTCACTTTGTAAAGAAACATAACTGATGGAACACAAAGTGTATGACATCGCCGCTTTCACAAATGTGTGTTTTTGTTGTGTTTACAATAAGAAAATCGTTTTCAAAAACGCGTACTTTGAAACCCATTTTCAAAAAAGTGCATTCTCTGGTCAACAAAATACCACGGTCATGAAAATGAACGGCCAAAAAGCAAAACAAAACTATCAAAGTTTTAGTTGAAAGCACTCACGTAAACCCACTTAAGTTATCACTGCACACTTGTTTTCCTTTGCAGATGTGAGCATAACCTGCCTTTTGTTTTTGTTTAACAGAAGGGGAGGAAATGCTCTCGTACCCAGAAGTCTCCAGAGCCTCTGCGTCTGCGCTACGCTGGCTGCCGCAGCACACGCCTCTATCGGCCCAACTACTGCGGGACGTGTCTGGATGGGCGATGCTGCTCGCCCCGCCGCACACGGACAGCCCCCGTGCTCTTCACCTGCCCTGACGGAGAGCACTTTGAGAGGGCCGTCATGTTTGTGCAGTCCTGTAAATGCAACGATGAATGTGACCACCTGAACGATGTGGCGCTCCCGCCCCAACGGTGGCTGTATGGCGACATGCACAAGTTCGTTGATTAACATCTTGTTTGTCCAAAGACCCACCCTTGTGCCTTTCCCCATCCAATAGAGTAGCGTTTCGAAGTGTAACTCTGAGTAGACGCTAGGCCGAGACCTTATTATAATGCAAATCCATGTGGAAAAAGGGCAATTTTGGCTTTCCAATCCTTTGTGCCGAGAGCCTTAGAGTAGATGTGCTTACCGTGAGGATCCAGGATGGTATGAATCCCACTTGTGAATGGATTTTCTGATTGACTGGTCCTTACCACGAACAGTGATGCATTCTGAGGCACCTACACAATCTAAATAAAGACTTTAAACTGGTTTGAAGGAAAAAAATTGCCTCAGCGGGATGCTGATTAGATGCTTAAATGTGGTGGGACCGACTCTCAGCTTCACAAGGGCTGTTTTTTTCTTCTTCTGTAGTGATTGCTTTGCCTTGACGTTCAAAGAACAGCCGGCAAATACGAGGGAAACTCAATGGGAAGTCGTTTTAAGCTACCCATGGTTTGACTCGGCTGCTTGTGGACTCGAGATTGAGGGTTTCGTGAGCCCATGACTCCGTCGACTCACCGAGGGATATTTGCCAAGTGCCACAGCTCCCTGGCGTCAAAACGTCGGCTCCTCTGCTCCGGGCTAATTACAATCCTCTTCTTTGAGGGCAGAAAGAAACCCAGTAACCCTTTGGTTTTGCAATAAAAATATGTTTAAAACACCAGCATTTGATGTAAACATGTAATTTGAAAGTAATGGGTGGACGGTTCCTTCAAACCCTGGTCTGTAATCTACCACTTGATGGCATAGCCTCGTGCAAACGACACTGGTGTCTGTGTTTTATAATGCATCAGTCTCTATTTCTGCCTGGCATTGGTGTATAAACTGACGGAGCACCATCTGCCCTCAATGATGAGTTTGAACAGGCTTGGAGACAAAAAAACAACAACATTTTGAAATGGGAAACCATGTTGTCATTGAATAATTGCTATTTATAGTAACATTTTGTTTTGAATTTCCAATCTCAAATTAGTAAAATGGCATTTCTACATTTCAGATGCCATGTCCTTTATAAAAGCTTTTTTTTTAGGTTGTGGAAAGGTGTTGACTGAATAAGCTGCCAATTACATGCAAACCTAACAGCTTTTTGTTGTTTCGTGATAATTAAATGTAATAATCTGACATTAATCAAACCTATTCATTAGCAGAACTTACCTCAGTCTGTGCCGCTGCGCGTGACGGTTAAATTGGCGGTTGAACCAAAGATTCAAACGACGGAGGCGCGAATTTAGGTCGCAAATACCTAATTAGTTTTTAATTTAATTTCGTTATACATGGTACTTAGGTAATTAAGCACAGGTAATTACATAAAAAAAACAGCCGCGATCTTGTCCCCAACGTGCGTCTGTGGGATTTTCTTCTGTTTCTCTGACTACCAATCAGGCATTATTTGCAATCGGATTTAATCAGCTGATGTTTGTATGCTTTTATTAAACAAGTGTACAGCTTTGTAAAGAAAGTCTGGAGTGGAATATAACAGGAAATGACATTGAGCCAACATGCGATTAAATGCTTTATAAATACCACACCCATCATGCTACACACTTTGGTACTGTTGAAAACATTATTTACTTGGGACTGGTCTAAAATGGTCTTGTATATAAGTTCCTCTCATTTGTTTTACCTCTTAACACCGAGGACAACCACATTCATCAAATAAACTGGCTTGTAAAAACTGACTCGCTGCAGGCGTGTGATCATTCTTATATTATATATATTATACTGTGGTGTAGTTCTTTGCAGATGTACCTAATGAAACCATTTTACCAGCCTTCGTCAAATTAGGTTTACACCACGTTTAAATGCAATAAAACCAAGTGATTAGGTGTTATCAACCAAGTAACAATTTTAACAGAACTCCTGTTCAATTACAAAGCTACAATTTAACCTGAAAACTTAGTTAAAAAAGATTTGCATGCAGTCATCTGCATTATGAAACTTCATCTGTGAAGAACTACATTTTCTATTGATTGCATGTATTCACTTATACTATGCTGGCATAATAGTGAATACATGCAATCAATAGAAAATTAAGTTCTTCAGATGAATTCAACAGCAGACCAGTCAGTTATTTGGCTGTACATTCATTTGACGAATCGCAAAGAGGACTTTTTTTTGGAAATAAGAAAAGTTCTTCATAAAACGCTTGATTTTTATTTTGTGTTGACATTTTAGTAATTTGCAATCACACAAGCCTCACAAAGTGTTAACCTCAAACAATGGGTCACAACACTGGCCTGCAACTTTAACAAGACAAATATCTGGAAAGATTTCAGAGAAAACCATCACACTAAAATCATTTGGAAACCCATTACAAACCACTTTCATACAGTGACAATCATCAGAGGACAAACACAGCCAGTCAATGTGTAGTATATAAAACGTTTTAATTCCATTAAAACCCAAAACACATGATTTTCGGACAAAATCGTAAAACACAACTCGCCCGGTCCTCCAAAAGAAGCAGTAAAAACAAAAGTAGGTTTTTGAGGTAAAAAAGGAGGCTTTAAAAAAAAAACGGATGTTCAGCGCCCTGCCGTGATCCAACAGCTGCGGTTCTGGAAACATCAAGATCTTCATCTGGACTGTTCAACTGCACAGAGAAAGAGACAAACGTCACTTCAAACACGAAATTACCCCAAACGCCATTCTCTCAACCAGTCACTGAGGGTTTGAAACATTTGGCAAGAAACCAATGAAAATCGAACTTTTGAAACTGGGAAGGACGATACATAAGCACAACGAATATATCGGGGATAATTGTTAAACTGGGGTTCTAGTTTAACTTTGTAATGGCATATATTTTTAACACTTTAGAACCAAGACTTTAAGACTTGACGCACAGCTTTAAGACTAGACCCACGGCTTTAAGACTAGACCCACGACTCACTGTAAGTGGAAATGTCGATCTCCTCTGGCAACTCGGACACGTTGACCTCGAATCGGTCCTGCACATCGTTCAGGATCTTTGCATCAGTCTCGTCTGACACGAATGTGACGGCCAAACCCTTGGTGCCGAAGCGCCCCGCACGAGCCACCTGAGAACGGGACGAGACCGTGAGAGACGTGCCACTTCAGAGATCTGAAACACTTGCGGAGGCGTGGATACGTACCCTGTGGAGATACGTGTCGGAGTCCTCTGGCATGTCGTAGTTGAAGACGATGTTGACCCTCTCGATATCCATTCCTCGTCCGAAAAGGTTTGTGGCCACTAGGATCCTCCGCTGAAAGTCTTTGAACTGCTGATACCGAGACAACCTGCGAGCAGAGACGAGACTCAGCTACATGCATACAACATCCCATGATTAAATGGCTCATTTTAAGAAAAATTTTAAAGTGCTCCAAAATGAGATGAACATCATTGCAACAAGCTGCTAACTACACTGAAGAGCTAATCACAAATGCATGACGAAGAACTGAAATTGTTGAGTTAACGAGTTCGCAATAACAGTAAAAAAAATTAAACGGGCATCTAATTTAATGCATTTTATCCCTTTAAGGATTTTAACTTTAAATTCTGGGTTTCCCTGAACTCACTAAGAAATAGTTAAAAAGGAATACAAATATTAATAAAATAAAAAAATCCTTTGAGCTATAAGGGAGATTGCATTTATTTGTTGGCTGAAACACTAAATTTGAACTCCAGCCATGGACATGTGATCTGGGGTTAAAACATGGCAAACCGTTATTTACTACAGTAATGTTTGATAAAGGTCACTTACCATGTACAGTAATTTTTTAAATCATGTTTAAATGCTAAATGTAGGATTCAGTATGCACAATTTTGATGTAATTTGTCAGTGTCAGAGGTTTTAAAAGCATTTGTATGCATGTTGTATTTATTACACAGTCCACTTTTAAAATAGTTTTTGCTCAAAGGGGGTCAGCTAACAATATTAAAACTTTTGGTAACCCTTGATTTATTTTAACACCACCAGAGAATCCAGGCATAAGCTGAGACTAATGTTGTTTGACTTTACGAGTTCATTTTGTAGACTTTCATTGGTTTTATAATCAGGGTAACTTGATAATTATATTCTCCTACCCCTAAACAAACCCTCACAGAAACCTGCGCAAAACACCACACTTGTATATAAACATGATTTATACATTTATCTCCATCTATACTTTACATTTTATGGTTTTTTTTTATATAACAAGCAATGACACAGTGTCCTCACTAGTCAACAGTCATAATGTGACCGTGGAGCACAAAAGCAGTGTTAAGTCGCTGGGGTATATTTGTAGCAATAGTACCAAAAATACATTGTATGGGTCAAAATTATAGATTTTTATTTTATGCCAAAAATCATTAGGATATTAAGATCATGTTCCATGAAGATATTTTGTACATTTCCTACCATAAACATATCAAAACTTAATTTTTGATTAGTAATATGCATTGCTAAGAACTTCATTTTAACAACTTTAAAGATGATTCTCAATATTTAGATTTTTCTCTCTCCAGATTTTCAAATAGTCGTATCTCGGCCAAATTTTGTCCTATCATAAACCAAACTTCAATTGAATGCCGATTTATTCATATTGCTAATAATGATTGCATCTCAATTTAAAAAAAATTGCCACTTAAGACTGGTTTTGTGGTCCAGGGTCACATAACAGGACACTCCGCCTAAACAAGTACACACACCTCTCCTCCTGTGCCATTCCTCTGTGGATAGCGATGGCGGGGAAGTTCTGCTCCACCAGTAACTGTGACAGCGCCACACAACGCTGAACAGACTTCACAAATATCACCACCTGCAGGACAGCAGCAGAATTACCCTCAAGAACATGAAACAAGTATTTCTGACCAACTATGTTCTACTGGGAAAATGAGTGGCAGAGAAAGACGAACAAACGCACAGATCTGATAAGTCATGCACTGACAAACCACAATGAAACCGGAGTAAACGGGGTCAGGTTTGATCGACAATCTTTGCTTGCGCTCCTCATTTGCAAGCGGCTTTGAAAACTGGAACAGTGCTGAACTCACCTGGTTGAACTCCAGCACGTCGAGCAGGTCGAAGAGTTTGCGGTTCTTCTCGCTGTCCTTCAGTTTGCAGTAATACTGCTGCAGACCGTGAAGAGTCAGCTTCGTCTCATCGTCCACAAACACCTCCATCGGCTGAAAACAGACAGCAAACATCAGACAGGATCCTCTATACGCTTCAGAGCAAAGGTCACTGCACACTTCAGTCTGAAATTCCCTCGTTAAAAAGATAAATACGACTTCACGTTGTGTCAATCACCTTTACAGACTGCCTCCGAAACTTGCTCATCATAAATTCAGACCGGTTTCATTTTCCTGCATTTCTGCATCCGTAGCAAGCATTTTAAGAGAGGCGTTTTGACAATTTAGAGCCACCGTATAAGTGAACGCCAAAATCCAGAATGCCGTTTGACAAGTTGATCCACTTCGTCCCGCAGCACAACGCACTGTAAAGATCCTTGCACACCGAGTTCACAGAAATTGGTGGCCTTTTGTTAAAAATGTGTCTACAGTATCACTAGCAAAGCATCAAACTGAGCCACGGACATCCTGAAGTGAACCGAGTCACCGGATCATCCCGCAGCTCCTTAAGGAGGTGGAACTCTTTCCTCTCCATCTCAGGATTGGATGGACCCAATATTTCCTCTTTTTAATAGAGAAAACCGGTCTGGTTGGATTAATACGCATCGGTTTCAGTGCGTGATGAAGTTTTAGAATGACATGAAAAAATGCATAAAGTTTGGGACTCCAGTGCAATGACCTTAAGTCTCAAGAAATCATCAGTACTATTATAGATGGGTAATAAAGTTACAATTTCAGCCGGACACTTTCACTTATAAATACCCAAATGGCTTAATACGTCCAATAAAATTCATACTTTACCCAAAGACTTGAAATAAAATGAATATTTTTTAACTGACATTTTCAACACTGTTTTGAGCATACTAAAATAACACTACAGAATATGAAATTAATATACAATTAATTTGCTAGTATTTGGAATGGTTTTCATTTTAGTGGAATTTTGTTGCATGTTCAATTAATTACTTAAACCAAGAAAAATGCGTTTTGAACAATTAACATTTTGAACAAATGTGTTGGTCATTGTTAGGTTATGCATTAACCAAGTCAACAAGGATGAGAAATATGTTTGAATTTTAAATCATATAATATATATATTTTTTTATATTAAATACAACTTAAACTTCATAAAATGTATCTAGTTTAAAGAGCAACATCTAATGTTTTTTAGTTTAAGAATTACATACATTTAAGTAAGCCACAAACATAGTTAAATAAAGAATTTAAAATTTCAAACAGAGAAAAACAAAAACACTCATGCTGGTAAACAATGAGGCAAGAAAATACAACTTTTTCATAAAATTCAGCTAGTCTTCAAAGTAATATCAATGTGTCTAACACTCACGCTGGAAAAATGACAAAATAAAACAGCAAATTGGCACTCATTAAAGCATTAGTCTCAAACTCAGTTGCTGGAGGGCCACAGGTCTGCAGAGTTTAGCTCCAACTCGAATCAAACACACCTGATCCAGATAATCAAGCTCGTCGGGGTCACTAGACACTTCCAAGCAGGTGTGATTTGGAGCCGTGGCCCTCCATGAACTGATCTGGACACCTCTGCATTAAAGAAACCGGTGGTACTCACATCCTGCATGAACTTGCGGCAGACGGGCCGAATCTCTTTGCTGAGGGTGGCGCTGAACATCATGCACTGCTTCTCATGAGGGGTCAGTCTGAAGATGTCCTGGACGTCACGTCTCATATCTACCAATCAAACATCACATTAAGCATCACAGACTCAGCTCAACGCAGCTCTGAGCAGACTTTGGTCACACACTCACCCAGCTGCTCCAGCATCTTGTCGCACTCGTCCAGAACGAAGTGCTTGACGTTCTTCAGATTGAGGGTTTTGTTTCGGACCAGGGCGAGGATTCGGCCCGGCGTGCCGACCACGATGTGAGGGCAGCTCTTCTTCAGGACCTCCTCGTCCTTCTTGATGGACATGCCGCCGAAGAACACGGCCACCTTCACGGTGGGCATGTATTTGGAGAAACGCTCGTACTCCTTACTGATCTGAAAGGCCAGCTCGCGCGTGTGACACATGACCAGCACCGACACCTGAGTCACAGGAAGACAGAGTCAGCTCCATCTTCTACAAGCGTTGCAGATAAAGTTCTCAGCACCACAGATTATAATCTATAAACCACGCTCGAGTCACCTAATTTAATGTCAGACAAAACCCTTTGTGTTCAAATATCTTCATCCTAAGATTTAAGGTTAATGTTCATGTAACCGGACATTAACAAACAGAACCGTGAAAAATGTAACTTAGTAGGTGTAATAAAACTATCTTCTGCAAGTTTCATTTTAAATGATTTAGTCTAAACCGATTTAATCATTTTAATTTAATGATTTCGTCGTCAATAAACCCACATCGATGGTTCTGTTTCAGTCACATAACATGCAGATAAATAAAACTTAATCTTGGTTTTATTGATTGTGTGGTTAATTTGAAATATCATAACGTAACATTTGAAATGACTAAATTATTAATTTATATAAATCACAATACATGCACAAATAAAATGTAATCTTCAATAAGTTTTATTATGATACTGTTGTTCCAAATAACACCATTAACATTTTCAGTTCTCTGTGAATTAATTACAATGGCATGCAGATAAATAAAATAATCTTTAAGCATCAAGACATTTCATCTTCGATATTAAGTTTAGAATATTTTTTTTTTAATAAAACAATTTATTAATATTACTTCTGATTTAATAATCAGGTAATTTAACATGTTTCAAACAAAACAGCTTCACAGACAGGGCTTAGACTAAACCAGGATTAGGCCATAGTTCAATTAAGACATTTAAGTAATTTTTATAAACGTGCGTAGAAAAAAACATTACTGGGGTGCATTATGAGAGAAAACAAAGGCACGGATATATTTTAAGATCAGTCAGTGCAAGTTTATTTCAGTTAAAACCGCTCAGACTTACATTTTAGTCTGGGACTATACTTAAGCCTTGTCTGTGAAACCGGGGGTTAATCCTTTTTAAATTAATTTTAATTTAAAATTTCTACAATTAAACAGTCGCCTGTTCACAGCTATCTGATGTCAAGTAAGTGTCACAACAAGTTCAGAAGAAGATAATATAGAGCAGTGGTTCTCAAAGTGTGGTACGCGTACCATAGTGGTACGTGAGCTTCGGTCTAGTGGTACGCAGAGGAATCTCAGAATTAAATATAAATCAAGCCGCGTGTCCACCAAAGCAATTTTTTTTTTTTAAATTGTTTTAAATGGGAGCGTCTTTTTCATGCTGAGCACTCGGGCGTTTTTTTCTTGGCACCGAGAATTTAAGAATGTTAGCACTCATTACTGTCTCTTTTTAGTCGTAACAATCACAGTCGAGGAGGGGCGGGACCATGGGCGTACACCATATACTTTGGGGGGGACATTATAGTGTATAGGTATTGTACAGTTCAATTTAGAAAAACAAGGGAAACAAAACTGTGTGACCACCCCCCCTCGATTGTACACTTGGTTGAGCCCGTAAACGCCGGCTCGCGGCATCGTTTGAAAAAACCGCTCAAACTCAATGTCACTGGTGCTTAAATTAAATGAAGGTACTAGGAGCTAAAAGAAAGAAGCAGGACGAACAGGCGGACATTCGCCTTTTTTTCAGACGGTAAGCAAGTAGACACCTAAAAAGTAGTGCCATGGTCAAAAATACCGCGGCAATTCTAGCTGATACCCTGAAAATAGGCTGAATAATAACTGTGGAGTCACAGACCAAGGAGTCCCGCACTTCCCACTCCATTGATAAGCTCTATTCATTCGTTGATGGCTGCCTGTTTGTTTTTACATCTGACCGCGACTGAACGGATTTAAGTTGACTTGATTTGATGGAAACTTCTGATCTATCTCACCAGACCTACTCTCTACTGTGCTTAAAGATTAAATGAAAATGTATTGTAGCACTTAAAGTTAAATAAAAACTAAGTTACTGTACTTAAATGTAAGTATGATACTTTTCATTTAATCTTTATTTAAGTACAGTTTTTTTAACAAGTCAGTAGTTTTAATTTCACTTTTAGTCAATATATTTTAATTTAATAATTACGTTTTTTATTTACGTGGAAGTAAACACGGTGCAGTGTTCATGTTCAAACTGTGTATTTACTATATTTTAAGAGGCTGACAATAATAAATATCCTTATAATGGTGGTACTTGGAAAGCCAAATATTTTCTGAGGTGGTACTTGGTGTAAAAAGTTTGAGAACCACTGATATAGAGGCTATAAACTCAATCAATCAAGTTACTAGTTTCTCTCACAACCTCTGAGTTTAGTAATCCAAACTAATACTGCACAACAGCTCTAATGGCTTCATCACGAAGCACAACGGATATACTAACCTGTCCGTCCACCGGCTCGATCTGCTGTAGGGTAGCGAGCACAAACACGGCGGTCTTTCCCATACCGGACTTGGCCTGACACAGGATATCCATGCCGAGGATGGCCTGCGGGATGCACTCGTGCTGCACTATACAACACACACGGGAAGTTCACTTAAGATGCTTATAAACATATATACATTAGGAGAACCAGCATCTCCGAGCGTCTTACCTTCAGACGGATGCTCAAACCCGCAGTCCACGATGGCCCTCAGCAGCTCCGGCTTGAGCAGAAAGTCTCTGAAGCCCGAGCTGTGGATGGACACGTACGAGCCCTTCACCTCCTTCTTGCCCACCGGAGCGACGCTCTCCGGGGCTCCTTGAGGCTCATCGTCCTCTTCATAATCCAGCAGCTCGTTGTCAACATCATTCTCTGCCATTCTGGAGAGAAAAGGAGCGAGAGCAATTAAATCACACCTTCAGACGACTCGCACGTTCATGGTTCAATGGAGGGACCACCTTTGAGAAAGTGGACCAAGCCTGGAGAAGAGTTCGAGAGTCTATGTTGATATTTATGCAATTAAATTAAATGTGACCCTGGAGCACAAAAGCAGTGTTAAGTCGCTGGGGTATATTTGTAGCAATAGTACCAAAAATACATTATATGGGTCAAAATTATTGATTTTTATTTTATGCCAAAGATAATTAGGATATTAAGATCATGTTCCATGAAGGTATTTTGTAAATTGCTTAACGTAAATATAAAAACTTATTTTTTTTAAATAGAAATATGCATTGCTAAGGACTTCATTTGAACAACCATAAATCAATGGAAAGATTTATTCATATTTCAGATAATGTATAAATCTCAATTTCAAAAGATGGACACTCAATTACAAATAAACACGTCAGAAACCATGTAAACAAACCCAGAAATCAGTCTTACCACAGACACACTTTTGAAACGCAATTTACAAGAATTTGCCAATTTACAAAAAGTACTTGGGTACCGAGGACCAATGCATTAACACTTTACACTGAATGAACACACACAATGACGAGGTTCTCAATGTCTAAAACAAAAATAGATAACTTAAGGAAATCCTGACCACTGAATATTGGGGTGGTGATGGAAAAACATCTACAGCAAACATGTGCGTGGGTCAAAGATGAAAAGGGGATTTCAAGCGTCAAAACAATACGTGTAATACAGCCTTGAATGGATGTTCAATACATTAGAAAGTGTCCGGTTTCATTTTTATTTTCTGTGCAAAAAAAACAAACACTTTTACAGATAATGTCTACAATCTTGTCCGGTATTATTTACCAAAATAATCGGGTTGACGTTAAAAGACAGTAGTTTTCCCCCAAATACGGCAAAAAAATGCTAAATTAAATTGTGTGACTACTCCATTTTGGCCATTTGTCAGCAATAATTTGTACTAATTTAAATTGCAATAAAATTCAGTACGCTCACTTATTCTTTTAATACGTACATGTCAGAATAATTATGTTGTTTCACTATTTACATAAATATAAGTGTTACACTGAATGAATACGGAACATTATTTAACCCACATTTTGATTATAGTCTCCCAAAATGTATTTGAAACCTTAAACGTAGACACTTTACTTGCACTTATTGTGCTTTCAATACATATAAAAGCACTTTTGATGTGGACATTTACGTTTCTTTGACCCACGAACAAATACAAGTCAAAGCGGTCCATGGCACCTTTTGTTACTAGGCAGGTTTCTCTGGGCCTCGGCCACTAACATCCACAAGAGGCTCTCAACTCAACGTCTGAAATACGTTTTCTACACCAACAAGAGGAATTACACACTGTAGAGAAACGGGATCACGACACCTGATATAGAGTTGATCAGCAATAAAATTAATTAGTTTAATTGTAGAGTCAATGTACCAAACGCGCAGCGGACAATGGACCGGCGTTTAGCGATTATAATAACGTTAACGTTAGGAGGAAAAAAACTCCACGCGGGCTTATTTTAAACGCGGTTTACCGCCCTCGTCAACGCGATATCGTTTAAAAAAATATAACGTTACTTCTAACCATAGACTGAACTCAACAGAAAACATACGCGCGCGCTCGCTTCGGTTAGCACGCACAGCTAACGCGCTCAATGACACAACGCTTCGATCACACATTAAACATCCCTGTAGGATAAAACCTAAACGTTATATAACTTGCATTAAAACACGTTACGATGAAATATACCTATATGTAAACAATAACTAAATTATAGTTACCTTTAGGTGACGGTGCGTGAGGAATATGAACACACGAACGCAGCTGTTGAGTCAAAACGCACGCTCCAGGCCGAAGTTTATACTACCGCCGGAAATCCAGCCTTTCTGAAGAACGCGCGCTCTCATTGGTAGAACGCATGTGTGGTCGTTGGCTTAACGCACGCTCCCATTGGCTCGCGAACGTGTCAGTTTAAATGTAACCGCATCGTGATTGGATGTTGGGACTGGCACTTGGGGGCGTTGAAGTTGCGCTCGCGTTGGGCGCAATCGAGCTTGGCGGGACTTTTGTAAGTGACATAAACGTTTGATTATATTTTATTATAATTTAGGATTGAATATAACTGATTTAACTCGGTGTAATATTATAACTGATATGTTGCTTCATATTAAGGAACCTATTCAAATCAATAATAATACTTAATAGAGTTATGTGTACAGTAAATATGTTTTGATGGCGACTACGTTACGTTATCAGTTTTCTAATGTGTTTTTTTTAAATATTTTAGTATGAGAGACAATAATCCTGTATGTGACTGGAGAGATGTTTAATGTCCACATTTAATTAGAGTCTTTGTCATAGGTATCTGATTAGCATATATTCATGGGTCCAGATATTATTGAATTCATTTTTTTTTTCCATTTGTTTTGGTAAACTAAAGTTGTATTTCTACATTCTGCTTAGTTATTTCATTACGAAAAATACTGTAGTCTGATTAAGTAAACACTGTAATTTATATGAAATGACTAAACGGACTTAATGAGAAAAAAACATGTTAATTTTTATTTTAAAAGCATGCTTTAGGGCAGGGATAGGCAACTTCTGTCCTGTCCTGCATAGTTTAGCTCTAACCCTAATCAAACACACCTGTCTGTAACTTTCTAGTGATCTTGAAAACATTGATTAGCTTGACATCTGTCAGAGAAGACTTAATGATAGATCTTTATCACGGTTTGTTAAGGATTCATAGGGGTGGAATAGATGTTCAGTTCTGTTGGGTACCAGCACATGAGGGTGTAAAAGGGAATGAAAATGCAGACAAATTGGCAAAAGAGGCTTTGTTAAAAGAAATATCAGTTCCAATTCCACTTGAGAAAGGTGAGGGAAAAGCAATAGTTAAGAGAAAAGGTATCGAAATATGGCAGAAAAGGTGGGAGGAAGACAAGAAAGGAAGGGTATATTATAAAATTCAAAAGTCTGTTAGTATTAATACAATGCAATACAATACAAATTAAAAACCATAAAGAAAGGAACAGACGGGAAGAAATTTTAATGACAAGATCGAGAGTGGATCACACAGGACTGAACAGCACCTTGTTTTTAATGGGGAACAGGAATAATGAGAACTGTGATAACTGTGGGGTTAAATAAAACGCTGAGCATGTCATATTGGACTGTATTCTATACGAGGTGGACAAACGGTTGTTGCAAAATAGGGTTCATGAGTGTAACCTGATGGGGATATTAGGCTCAGAAGGAGAGGGAGAAGGGATACGGATTATTTAAATTCCTTAATTACACAGGGTTAATGAGAAGAATATGAGCACAGTTAAAAGGACATGATGTTACACACTCTTGTACAGTAGGTGGCGGTATGCACCTACAAGTTGTTTGCAATCCGCTTTTAACCAAGAGAAGAAGAAGAAGACATTGATTAGCTTCTGCAGGTGTGTTTGATTAGGGTTGGAGTTAAACTCTCCAGGACCGAAGTTGCCTATCCCTGCTTTAGTGGGTAAATTACCAGTATATGTATCTAGTCTATTGACATAGTGCACAAATATCTATAATGCCAGATCAACAGATAAGGCCTTACTTAAGATGCATATTTTTCATACAGAGATAGGTCAAACTGCTTTTTCTAATTATACTCCGTGTGTATGGAACGAGCTTCAAGGTACATTACATATGGAATCTGTACCATCTCTTCGTGTGTTAAAACATATTTTAAACTCTGTTTATATAGAACAGTGTACATGTTTTAATAACTGACTTGTTTTTTAGAAAATTGCATTTTGTGTTTGTTCATTGTGTGGTGATATGTGTTTCTTTCTCTGCCCTTTGCTGCCGATCTTGACCAGGACTCCCTGGTATATCGTATCTCAATGGGACCTTCCTGGTTAAATAAGTAAATAAATAAAACATCAACAGAATAAATCAAGTTTGATATTTTGTTAAGGAATTCATGCATATGCAAATAATTTAAACAATGTCAGCATAAGCCTTGTTTTAAGAGCAAACATTTGACTAGTACTGTACATGAAACCATATCAAAGGTATTTTTTTATTTACTTATTTGATAGTGTAAGTATACACCAAGCGTGTCTTACACAATGAGTGTAGGAAGGAAACTAACACACTTTTCAAATGTATGGTTAAACCGTTAACTGCCATTCCCACTTTTTAAGCAAAGACCTAATAATGATATTTCCAACTTAATTGTAAATCTTGAAAGTTTTGGAGCATAGACTGGGAAAAAAATATTGACAAAAAAGTATATATTAAATTATTAAATACAAAAATGGAATATATAAAATATGAAATTAAAGATATATATATATAAGTATGGAAATGTAAAAATAATGTGCACTAATGCACTGCACTATATTTGACAAAACATATACTACAATACAAAATATGGTGGTCCATATTAGGACATGTAGAAAGCAACCATAAATAGTTTGCATTCCGTCATGAATGGAGATTCTGTCAGTAGTTGTTGGCTATATATATATATATATATATATATATATATATATAGAGAGAGAGAGAGAGAGAGAGAGAGAGAGTTATGTTTTTTGGCATAGAAAAAAAATCAGTCACCAATTATGAAAGTTAGAGATCTTCAGTCACCAATTATGAAAGTTAGAGTCTTGCTTTTCAAAATGATATTTAGAAAGGTTTACAATCTGTCAATTGGGCTAGTGACAGTTACCCGGTTGAGTATATAAACATTTCTAATTTTTTCAGTCATCATATCAGTGTATCCTTATGAGTCACATTTAAAGTCTTCTTGTCAAAAGACAAGCTTTTCCAGACTCCTTTTATGGCCCTTTTCCACTGCGCGGTACAACTCTGCTCGGCACGGCTTGGCTCGGCTCGCGTTTTCACTGCAGTTTAGTACCGCTTTAGAGTGGGCGGGATTATTCACATGTTGTTATAGTTGTGCCGCCTCTATTGCTGTGACTCTTGAAAAACATTTTCATTCTCCGTCGCTCCATTAAGCTCTCGCTGGATCTGCTCCTCAGCTATCAATGAGAGGAACGTCTGTACTTCCTCAACAGACAATGAAACAGCCATTTTTTTTTTGGGTTGTTAAAAAAAGGTGCGCTCGTTCAAAACAGTGGCGTTCGATCCTTCACTGGCTGTGCTGATTTAAATCTAGTGGGTCTGTTGTGTCTCATGTTGCAAGTTCAATGATGCAGGCAGTGACGATTTTCTCTGGTCAATCAGTGATCAGCACGTCACGTTTTGGTAACTGTACGGTTCGCTTGGAACCTCAACCAAGGGGAGGTGGTACTGAAAAAAGTACCAGGTACCAATACTGTACCCAGTAGAACCCCCCCCCCCCCAAAAAAAAAGTTAACCATACCGTGCCGTACCATACAGTGGAAAAGTACTATTAGTAATATTAGTTAGATATTGTTCAGTCTGAAGCTGATGTTTTATATTTGAGATTCCAGTGCACAGTGAAAGCTCCACTGTGCAGCTGAAAAAGTAGGAAAGTAGTCAGAATTGGGTCGTGATGGAGGTTCAGAAGAGGGGCAAGATCTGGGCTGCTGTAGGACATCCCTGACCTGCCGAGGTAGGGTGTGCAACAGCCAGTTTTCCGCCAGCAAACCACCTCCACGAAGCCCAAAACAACGCCCCAGCTCGACCGGCAGTTCCTCTAGGCTGTTTCCCCGTACATCCAGATGTGAAAGCTGAGTCAGGCCGTCAAAACCAGCAGGCAAAGACCCAAGAGAGTTCTTCGCAACATTCAAGTTGCGAAGCTCTGCACAGCTTTCAAACAGTTCCTTGGGGAGACGTTCAAGCCTGTTGGCGCTCAGGTCAAGTTCGCTAAGAAGCTTCAAGGCTCTGATTTCAGCTGGCAACTCTTCCAAAAGGTTTCCTGCCAAAAGCAGGCGTCGCAGCTTATGCAGTGTAAAGAGCGCCAAAGGTAGGTTTTGCAGCTGATTGTGTGCCAAATCCAAGAGCTCAAGTGAGCGCAACACTCCTACACTGGCCGGAAGAGCCAGAATGCGGTTATGTGCAAGTCGTAGGCAGGACAGACGCCGCAGATGCTGCAATCCTAACAGCTCTTCTAGAGTGCGCAGACTGTTGTGTTGCAGGTCCAAACTGCGTAGACCTGTAAGCGCCAGCAGCGCTGATGGCAGCCTCTCCAACTGGCATCCTTGCAGTTGCACTTCTGCCAATCCGGACAAACGTCTCAGTCCTGTAAGTACCAATAACCTGGTGCCCTCGTTATATATCTCCAGTTTCAGCAGACTCCCTGCCAATTCACTCAGCTCCCCTGGAACTTTCTGCAGCATGCCACGCAGCACCAAGAGGCGGAGATGACGCAGTTGTCGAAGGCTGCCAAGGGCCCATCCGCGCCCCATCCCACCCTCATTGCTCAACCTCCCGGTGAGGTGCAGCTCTTGCAGGCTGCGGAGGGAATAAACCCAGACTGGAATCTCTGCAGCTTGGGTGAAGGTTAGATGTAAAGTCTCTAGATGTTCCTGAAGGTGCTGCAGTGCTGCAGGCTCCACTGATGCAGTGCAGTGGTAAAAGTGCATCTCTCTAATGAGAATTGAATCCAAATTAATGTTTCTCATCCTAAAATGTTATACCCTCATTACATGTTCAAAGCAGTCTGTGTTAAGGTCATTGCACACGGAGTCATTTTTGCACTTTGAAAAATAAATTCGACCTCACGGTTATGTCAATCATGTTTACACACTGCCTCCGAAAGTTTCATCCGTCATAAAAAAATTCGAATCGGGTTCTATTTTTTAAGCATTTTAAAAGGTGTTTTGACAGTTCAGAGCCACCGTACAAGCAAACGCCAAAATCCAGAATGGCGATTGTCAAGTTCATCCACTTCATCTCACAGCCCAAAGCACTGTATATAGATCCTTGCACACTGAGTTCACAGAAATTGGTGGTCTTCTTTTTAATATAATGTTTCCCCAACGGATTAATTAATACGCATCAGACTCAGTGTGCAAGGTTTCTGTCCATGATACATTTTTAGGATTAAGAATAGGAAAAAACGCATGTGAAAATTTCGGACTCAGTGTGCAGAGACCTTTAGACTACAAAATTAGGTGCAACTGAAATTGAAATATTTACCTGAGTGCGGCCATGTTAGATATTTGTGCTGTCAGTTTGGCGTCCCCAATAAGTTCCAACTTCAACACCTCTAGCTGGCTGAAGTTGAACAAGGCCGCTGGCAGGCGGGGAAGGGCCACGAGCTGCAGCAGAGAGCGTCCCTGCTGGTCAGACGTGATCATTGACCGCAAGCGATCAGCTCCCCAGTGACGCTCCAAACTTTCTTCCAGCAGTCGAGTCTCACTGACCGGTGAGAGGAAGACAGACAGGCGCTGGGCCAGTAGAGGGTCATACTGGTCTGCCATGTGCAAGAGGAAGGCCAGGTCATTATGAAGGTCAGGTACATCTAGCATGGATCCTTTCTCACGTAGACTCTGGAAAGAGTACTGCCTCAAAGACCTGAGAATTAGACCGATTTAATCAGATTTTCAGAATAGTTTTCTTTAAATTTACAGAATGCAACAGTTGGGTTCCCAAGTAGAAATGTAATTCATTTTCATTCATTTTCTCCATAGGGACACATAGTTCCAATGTTGTTAATTGATGGTATAGGCCAGGGCTGGGTAACTGCTGTCCTGCAGAGTTTAGCTCCAACCCTAATTAAACACACCTCAACAAGCTAATCAATGTCTTCAAGATCAGTAGAAAGCTACACGCAGGTGTGATTGATTAGGGTTGGAGCCCTCCAGGACTGAAGTTGCCCAGCCCTGTTACAGGCATTTTTTGAATCAATCCTTTTACATTGTCAACTTATTTTTAAAATAATGTTTAAAAGCTGAATTCATAGTGAAAAGAGATAATTCCACTAGTCAGAGAGTTGTGGCAAGCAAATTGCATCAAAATATTGCGCCAACTCCCATGAAGCCCTGCAAATTAAATAATCAAGTTTTATTTGACAATGATTTAAAAACAACATTTTATATAGATATAATCAACCATTTTAAATAAATAGTTGTATATTTCTACATTATTTTGTACTTGATTATGCCATTCATTACGCTTCATGGGATTTTAGTTATTTGTCTCATTAAAGCCATTCAGTTCAATCTTTGTCTTTTTGTCCAATTCTCTAACACTTTTTTGATTTAAATAAGAGTTTATAATGTCGTGATTCACCTCAGAAATTGGTTGGTTTGGGTCATGGCTTAAAATGCTTTTAAAATATGTTTGAAATCCCTTTGGAAAATATGATTGGAAAAAATTCCAGTGGCGCTGAAAAGGTGGCCTGGCATCAACTTTTTGCATTTAGTTCTTAGTTCTTTGAACACAACCAGACACGTTAGTCCAATCACCAGAATCTCTCGACACTCACACATGGAGAAAGACTACAGACTACATGGACACAGTCCTCTCGCTTCTTGGGGCACCCATACTTGTGGAAGATCCAGAACAGGGCATAGATGCCCAGCAGACCGAACAGAGAGAGCAGCAAGATGTAGGCCTGCATTAGCTTGCGCAGGACGGAGGACAGCGAGTGACTGCACTGGAAGACGCTGTAGCCGGTCAGAGCAGAAGAGCGAGGTTGGCAGATGTGACTAAAGGAGATTGAGCCCAGGAGAGGAGTGGTGTAGCTCACAATCAGAATAAACTTCACAACCTTGAACACCGTCTGAGCAGTGTACACCTACAGGAAGAGATGCAGTAACTGTAACATATTATTTTAAAAACACGTCTTTTTACATCCTCTAAAATGCAAGTGCATGGTTTAATGAGACATTGCAATTTCTGAATGAGAATTTGCTTGGATTAGAACTGGCTTGCATGTTAAGGCCAAAGTATACCAGTTATCAAAGTATATCAGTTTTTACCCGTATGTGAGGGTCCGCATACAGTGTGCATGATGCAAGTTTTGTCATCAAAATAGTACAATCCAATCTTGTTTTACAAGCAGGTCACGTGCACATTAACTTGGTTTCGTGCTAAGCTGTTGTTCCACAAGGTGTAAGTATACTTTGGGCTTTACCTTATAGATAACATCTGAACTCTCGCAGTGAGCACGAAACCTGCGCACTCTCTCAAACAGCGCTCTCGCTTGCTCTCTGTCGCTGCGGTCCAATGTGGCTCCCTGTCTGGAAGTGTCCGGAACAACTTGCACAGGCATAACCAGCTCCGTGTGTGACATAGCTGAGAGCGTTGAGCAATGAGACAACGTTGAGGGACACGGAGACGGTTGCGTTGAAGTGGACGCACCATCAGTCCCCGCCAACAGAGGGCTGTCCATCCCCGAGTCCAGACTTGACTTGCGCATTTTATATGAAGATGTTACCTGAACTTTGGCTTGCACTGCTTGCTCTGTCTCAGAGAAGCGTGTGTCCAGTTTGGCCGTAAGAGAAAGTGCCCTTGTTGTCCAGGGCGATTCGCAACATTTGGCGAGAAGTGATAGGAAGTGCTCGATGCGAGCAGATGTGAGCGGGAAGTGGAACCAGAAGCAGCCACTGGCCAGGAGAACTAATGTATGTAGCAGCGTCACATATGGTAAAAACCGTGAGTACCAGGGCAACGCCTCGTGATAGCAAACCTGGCTGATGTAGATGTACTGCTGGAAGTCAAGGTTGGTACGTCGCCCCTTCGCAGGGATCTTGGGTGGCTCTGGTGTGCTTCTAAAAACAGAATCAGACACAGGCTCCATGGGAGAGCTGTAGTTGATAGAAGAGGCGTGTACAGGGACACACACGACTCCGTCCCGTGACAGCTGGAGCGTCCCGGCGAGGATGGACACCATCAGCATGAGCACCAGCAGGTAGTCCATGAAGACCTCCCACCACGGCTTCAGCAACTTAAAACTGCCCTGACGCTCACCGCCGGACCACAGCTCAGACAGCGTGAACATCTACAGTCAGACAGAGGAAGACATCTTTTTAAACACTTCAAATCAAGGTGACACTTTATTAGATTTAAGAATCTAACAATTTAATCTAAGACTTCTTTCTTAAATCAAGACACATTTACTTGAGATTTAAGATTTAGATTGAAGTTTTAAATTCATGCTTAAAAAACAAGAAAAAATTATTTCATTGGGGTAAGAAACATAAATTAGTTTTCCCTTTGAATTAAGGGTATTTTTTTTTACATAAACCTGCTTACATTTTTCAGAATATAAGACTTATTAACATCTTATCAAAATTAAGTCATTTTGATGTAGGCTAAATGCATCTTCATTTAAATGTTTGTCTATAAAACGTGATTTAAATGCAGACTCACTGTTACAGTGCTCAGGTTTTCTTGGTGATTGCCAGGATGTTGTGCTTTAGTGACTAATTGGTTCAGAGTGTTTGGTAGAGTGTTGCTATGTAGTTGCGTCTGTGTTCTGGGTGGTTGTGAGTGTGTTGCTATGCAGGTGTTTTGTTGTTTTGGGTGGTTATGTTGTTGCTAGGTTGTTCTAAGGGCTTGATAGTGTGTTGCTTAGGTGTTCCAAGTGGTTGTTAGTATATCGCTATGCAGTTGCTAGGGTGCTCAGGGGTGCGTTTCCCGAAAGAAACTATGGTCGTAAGATCTATCGTTACCAATAGAGGTCAATGGAACTTGCAATCGTAGTTGGCTAACAATGCTTTTGGGAAACGCACCCCTGAACGGTTGTTAGCGCGTTGCTATGTTGTTGCTAGGTGTTTGTTTACTGGCTTACAGAGTGTATGAAACCCCCCTTTAAGCGGTGGGGTGGGAGTTACACCCTTCATGACATCATAAACATCCATGATCGAATAAAACTTTCAGAAACCCGGAAGGAGTGTATTTGGCACAGAAATACCCCGTCATACACCCAAAAGGTTTTTTGAAACCTTGACCATGTTTAGCATGAAAATCCAACTCTTTAACTGTGTAAATAACTCAACATGCACAAAATAGCTTCAGACACCCTTTAATAAAGACATTGCACTCTTAATTTGAGGAATCATTCATGAATGAGCAATATGTAAACACCCCTTAAAAACAGATATTTGCTATAAGAAGTGTTACTACAATTACTAATCAAATGGACTGGAGTGTCACTTAAAACATAATGAATGGTTTTATGTAAAATGACACTTCCAAGTTATGTTTAGTTTTGCACTTTGCTGCATCTTTGTAAAGTATACGTTCTCTTAAAGCATCTAAAACGAGGTTTGATTCGACACCCTAATCTGAGGTGATGTGACATACATCTCATTTGACTAGAAACCCAATACTGCAGACGATCTACATGCAAAAGTAAAAGTCAAATGTACTTACAGTGATGTAGGCTATTGTAACTCTCAACGTTTTCGACTCTAAAGCTGAAACTTCATGCTGTAAGCCCCTGGTGTTCTTGCACTCGAGTCCGGCGCAGGCCGGTTTGCTCAGTTCAACAATACGTGTCCAACTTCGACACAGAGGGGCCCCAGAAGCTGCTTTGAAGTGTCCATGACAACCTGCACACAATAGCCCCATTCACATCATAAAACGCCAGCCAGCTGCTGGATTTGTGACAAATACAGAGAAATAAACAGTATGAAACTTATATGTAAATGTCAGGTTTTATATATTCACTCAGTTTGTCAGATCTTTGAGAAAGATCACTGTGCAATGCATCACATGTGGACAGTAGGTGGCGCTAAATAGTCATTTTAAATGATGAAATCTGATTTAGTGTCATTGTATGATTTAGAGACTTCTGTATGGAAACTCAAATGATGTCCTGCATGATGTTTTTGTCAAATAAATTTACTTGAAATTGAGTTTATGATCAGAGTAAAGTGTTGCATTTTGATTGTTTTAATCCTTTTTTGTTTGTTTGTTTTAACTTTCACTTTCTAAATGAACCTGCCACATACAAGCATTAGATTTTAAAAAAAATATATGGTTCTTAGTGTGTTCTAGGTGTTGTATTTTGATTGTTTTTTCGGTTAAAATTACAGATCTTTGTGTAATTTCAATCACAAGGTCGTTATTTTGATAAGTCAGAATGCAGTCATCGAGGTACAAGTTTCTAGAAGTAACTTGAAAAGGGAAAAAAAGAGTTCACGGTGTGAAAACAATAGGAAACCCCCGTTTATCATCATGTTGCACATTTTTAGTTCCCTCACGCTGGGGATTTACAACAAGCCCACATATCAGCTTGAGACAAAATGAAAGATTTGTGAAAACTGAAAGGATTTTTATTTTCATAAATAGTGATTCATGTTATATTTCAACTGAACTGAGCTGGATGATGACATCGCTTTCAATGATGACCTGCCTTTAGCTGAAAACTGAGTGTTTACTATTGTGCTTTTGCATTACTGACACACTATTTTCCTGTTTAAGCTGCTTTGACACGATCTGTATTGTTAAAAGCGCCATATAAATAAAGGTTTGTACGGAAGAGGATAAGGGCCAAGCAGTAATAAAAACATAAAAACCATCTCGAGATTAAAGCCGTTAAATTTCAAGAAAAAAAGTCGAAATAAAATGTTGAGAATAAACTCATAAAATTGAGGAAGTTGGTAAATTTAGAGAAAAAAGTCGAGATAAAATGTTGAGAATAAACTCATAAAATTGAGGAAGTTGGTAAATTTAGAGAATAAACTCATTAAATTACAAGAAAAAAGTCGTTCAATTACGAGGAAAATGACGTTAAATTTAGAGAAAAATGTTGAGATAAAATGAGAATTACGAGAAAAAAGTCGTTAAATTACGAGGAAAAAATGCGTACAATTTCGTGAAATTTCGATATGCAATTATGAGAATTACGAGAAAAAAGTCATTAAATTACGAGGAAAATTCGTATTCGTAAAAAAATTTCGAGATAAAATGTTAAGAATAAACTCATTAAATTACGAGAAAAAAGTTGTTACATTTCGAGAAAAAAGTCGAG
>CM049868.1:4903973-4963973 GCA_027474115.1 Schizopygopsis malacanthus | reverse complement strand
TCTGTTTTCTCACTGCAACCACAAAGTGGTAGCTAATGCAAAGCAGAGATATTCAGAGGAAAACATGACAGAATAATATAATCCAGTCCATGGTGACGTTTTTGTATGAACTCATCTCTTGCCGTTTGGTGAGGCTAAACGTGTTTGGATTTTAAGCTGATAAAAACTGTGGTCATGTCACATCAAATAATATTTGTGACCCTCTCTGTGAAAACCCTTTTTGTGATTTACTGTTTTCTACAGAAACTAATCCTTCATATGGTAAAAAAAGTCTGTGAAAATGTAACCTTCATATCTTTACAATTGACTGAGTAAGGCCATGTCAAAGATTGAAATTATAATGAAATTAATGGTTGAAATCCAACTTTGATGCTTGTTAGCTCATAATTAGATTTTGAGACTTTAGCCTGGATTTCACAGAGCGGGTCACATTTCTGGCCTACAGTTTTCAACAGAAGCGCCCGTTCATAACCAAGAACGATAGCTAGAAGTTTATTAGCTAGATAGCACACGTACGTCTGCAAGATATCTGTTAAAGATCTCTTGATCTGGAAAGCATCTGCTGTCTACAAACGTCTGGCAGACGTCTTTCAGATGTCAGTTTTACATACAGTCTAAATCATAAACATGTTTAAGATATCTAATAGACGTCTATTTGACATCTGATAGGAAACGTCCTATAGACGTATTGCAGATGATTAAACAACCTAAAAAATAAGTCTTGCAGATGTAAATGCAAACGTCAAATAGACGTCTCAGAGATGTACGTGTGCTATCAGGACACACCAGCTGGCGATAACTTAACAATATAGGCTAAAAAGAAAGCTAGGCCTACATACCAAAGAACAGCTAGCCATTTTAGCATAGCACATAGAATAAATTGTTTGTTTATTCTTAAGTTTTGCCGCTTTAAATCCCTGAGCTCTTTAAAGCTCAAATGGATAGCTGTGTTTTATTCATAAGATGCAATAATCGATCTGGATCCAAATGCATTAATCCTTTGTATTTATCTTGTAGCCTAGTGTGGATTTGCTTTTCCTAAATTCAAATGTAGCCTACTGTTGTTCGGCGAATTTCGCGGGAGATTTTCGCGGAGAATTCGAGTCAAATTCACGCGATCGGGAATTTTGCGTTCAAGGTTGTCACACTGATTTGCTGTGCTTCAGACATTTGTGAAATACATTTTTAATAGAAGGGTGCCTTTTTTCGCCTAAATAATGTGACAGCGCTTTTATTAAAGCTTTATCTGGGTCTGTACAGGCTTTACTCCAAGTTTATGTAGGACGGTTTATACAACGTATTTCACACAGGTGTTTTAAAATCATTCAAGATCATAAAAGATTCTTGCACTTTGTGTTTTTTTCCTGACCCGCACAGCTGGTGAATCTGACTTAGAATAGATGAATTTCTCCAGTGTTCAATCCCCTGAGCCACAAACCCTCAGAGACTCGCGATGCTTATCGCGAACCCCTTCCCTCCGTGTCAGGAGCGTCGCTCCGCGGTGAGGGCGGCGCGGCGCGTCTGCAGATGGAGCAGGTGAAGCGGTGGGCTTGTGGCTAAACACGAGCAGGAGCTCTAGGGGGAGACGGTGGGCTTCTTTGTTCGCCTTGATCTCTTCATTTTTCAGCATTGTCTTCTGTGCATCTTTCTAGGAACTCGAAACAACGCGCTGTGTGCGCTTTCTTGAAAGTGGCTTTGAAAGTGTGTGTAAGTGAAAACTCTTTGCAAAGGAATGAACAGCTACATATAAGCTGAATGCCTATGTTATACACTCCTTTTTAAGAGGTGTTATTGACTACCTCTAGAGCACATTTCATTCAAATTGGTAACTCATAAAAATAATCATAAAAGAAATTAAACATTTTACATGTATTTTATGCAGGCTATGAAAAAATGACCGTTCACACAATGGATGAAAACTATGCAATAAAGATAAAAACACATTTTAATTTTCCATTTGGGCTATATAGGAATAACACTTAACATATGCCCCTTACGAAAATTAACCATGGTTTTGCTTTCTTTCAATCCTCTCTTGAATTTCTGCAATTTTTCTCCAGTTTTGTAGTTGGTCTTCCCTTGTTCTGCTGAAAAGCTTTCTGCTAAAATATTCAAAAAGTAAAAACTACAATGCCTTTGTCTCTCGGCATGCTGGGTAATCTCCCTCAGCCCTCTGTTCACACCAAAATCACAAACCAAACCAGACTAGAAATCACACAGTGGGTCGGTGTGGGCGCAGTGTTCACATCTCTGTGGTCTCAGATACTCTTAAAGCCTTAACCCACCATCTCTCACAGCTGCTAAATATTCAGTGTTTCTGATAGCCTATATTTGATCATAAGCCCAGAGAGGAGTTCAGAGTTGCTGATGCTCGTGTGAAGGTCTGGAGCATCTCTCAGAGGAACACCGTATCCATCAGAGGTTAGTTTTTCATCTTTATGTACTTTCATCAACTCTGTTTCTCAAAATGACCCAAATGGACCAGTAGTTACAGTTAGTTAAGAGTTTAGAGCAGATACGATGAGAAGGGTTTGATGAGGTGTTTGCATTCACATTCACTGCAACAACAAAAAAAGTGGTTTTCTTCATATTTTAGTCTAGTTTTTCAGTACAAATATCCGAAATGAAAATATATTTACTTGATATAAGTAAAAAAAAAACTTGTTTGCTGAAAACAAACTTTAATTTCACTCTCATATTGTTCAAAACCTGTATGAGTTTTTTCTTGAGTTTCTTTTTTGAACAATGACTTCCATTATAAGTCATGGGGGGGGCAATGCAAGTCAATGGTTACCTGTAACGTTTTTGTCTTTTTTCTTGTTTTCAACAAATGAAAGAAACTCATACGAGTTTGGAACAACTTTAGGGTGAGTAAATGGTGGCAATTTCCTTTTTTGGGGGTGAACTATCCCTTTAAGGGGAGTTTATGCTTTAAAAAAGAAGAAATATTTGCCAATGAATTCAGAAAAAGGAAGTTAACAAGGGAGAATTGATCTAATTTTAAGCATAAAAAATCACTTAATTTGAATGATTGTGTTATATAATGTTATATCTCTGAGGAATATCATCATGTACTTTTTGCATTGTCGAGATCACTGATTAAACTTGGATTAATGAGTGTATCCTTTAGACTTTCAAATTAGTTCTATTAAATTCTATTTAAAATATTTCAATATTAACCCAAACATTTATCTTCCAATGATCAAGAGGCTCCAGAAAAAAAAAGTTTCAGAATGATGTATTGCTGTTTTTTGTGCAAATATGTGAGAATGTTATTAAAGATAGATAACTCTGATTGTAAGTTCTATTAACATTACTAGAATAACGCTTGTTGATAACTTTAATAGAGCATTGCCAGGACATTCAGAGAACATGTCCTATTAGTGACTCATTAATTTCTCCCGAGCAATTGAGAAATATTCGACAGGTTGAAACATAATTCAGATGCATTTTGTGCATTGGGAGATTTGTTTAAATGCAGAATGAAAGTGGCATTGATTGGCACGCTCTGCTCTTTTCTGATGCACGGCAGTGATGCTGAATGAGCAGATTTACCCGGCGTCCTGATTTGATGAGGACACATCAGAAAACTCTCGTACTTCCTTTAGCAGCGTCAGAACCGAATCTCAACTCTCACAACCAGACGCATCTGCATCGCCGGACGCCCGAGGGTGAGGCTGACACCAACACACATACAGCTACTGTAAATATAAATACTAACCAAAATAAATAGACAAGAGCATGGTTGTGCATCTAAATAGTTTATCACTTTGAACTTTTTATGTGGAGCTTTTCTTATTATCGTCTTATTAATGTGGCTCTTATTAGTGCATCAATAAAAAAAACACACACACATTCTTACTATGCTTAATGGTTTAAGTTTAGTGTAGTTTTAGCATAAATCATTTATTATTATTTTTTTTTAACTTGGTCAAAATGCATTTCATTTGAGTTTGTAATGTGGAGAGCTAGTTGAAGTGAACAGGTCATGTCTATGTGAGCTCGTTTGCACAATGCCTCTGATGATCTGGATGAGTTAGGAGGCGTTTGGAGATGCAGGTGAGCTGCTGCAGGTGTCGATGCTGCTTCACGTCTCTAAACCTCAGATTCTGTCGCTCTAACTGAATTCAGTCTTCAACAGCTGCATCGCCAGCAACATTCACATCTGTTTCGCTGTTCGAGCACAACAATATTCATACCAGAGTCAAAAATCTGCATCAGGATTATTAGGATTTATACATTCTTATTCTGAGGTGCAGAATTCATCAACATAATATACATATACAAATTATAATATGAATAAATGTATGACAATTAAATTCACATTTTATATATTTTTATCTTTCCTTATCGTTTAAAATTATAATATTTACCTTCCTCATTTATCGTCTAATATGGAAAAATACGAAAAGTGACAATACTGATTCTAATATATATAATATAAATTGAATAAATCTATATTTTGTTTAACCTTATGATCATTTGTATATATTCATATTATGAAATAAAATTTAAATACTGATACTAAATATCCAAAACGCATATTAATATATTATTTCCTATATAGTATTTTTCTACTGTTATGTATTAATGCTATATCCTGTTATGAATAAATGTATACTATATGTAGTATATTATGATGATGTTTATGTTATATGTTAATATTTATATTCATTAATATATTATATTTAAATACCTAAATATTAATTAAAAAAGTTAATATTATATTAAGTATATTTTATAGTATTTAGCTTTATTTGTTCATTTATCTTCTAATGTGGAGAATCAAAATAATATTGATTAATCGTTTGACAGCACTGTTATACATATTATATTGTTGACTGAACATATTAAGATTATTATGAATAAAGTTGAAAGATTTGGAATTTGTTGTTCTTTCATTTCAGATTGTAACCTGACCTCATCTGTCCTGGCTTCAGTTTTGAAATGCCACGATCGTTTCTAGTGAAAAGTAAGAGGGCGGGGCATCACTCCACACGCTCCGCCCACCTCTCAGCTTCAGCATCATGAGGGATGGACGTCCAGCACATCCAGCGACAGCAGCCGAACACATGACAGCACTGATGGAGCTGGAGCTGAACCCTGGCCTTCATCCCCTGCAGGTATGTGAAGACCAGCTCAGCACAGTTCAGCACCAGCAGGGACTGGAAGAGTTCGGCAGATCGAGCATGATATGCAATAAATGCATTGCTAGAGTTACGCACGACATGTGAAGATAGAAAATAGGGTCTGAATTACAATCTTTACTCATGAGACAGCTTACAACAACTCACGAGCACTTAACTTGAACAAAACCCTCGTAAATGACTCCCATGAATTGATAGAATCAACTTGAATGACTAAGAATATGTTGCTAATGTCCCCATCAAGTTATGATTTTTTTTTTTTTTTCTAAATGTTCTCTGAACGTTCAAAACGACCAGTTTTTAAAACATAATTTTTTTTTTTGCACTAATGCAAATGTTAAGGGACCATTGTGTTATCATTTTGCAATCGTTATAGGAACGTTACTTTGAACAACCTTGAACAACTAGTGATATTTACATTTACAATTAATCATTTAGCAGACACTTCTATATAAACCGACTTACAAATGACGAGAACAATAGAAGCAATCAAACCAAAAAGATAGCAACGGCATACAAGAGCAGTGGCAATTCTCCGTTAGTCTAGCACAGTACAAAATGTTAAAATGTTAGATGAACGTCCAAATAAATGCTTGTTTTTTGTGCTTACATTTTCAGAACATTATTAAACACTTGGTATCTTTAAACAAAAGTTCTACTAACATTGTAACATTTGTTCAGAACATGGAGAATATTGCCGGAACGTTCAGAGAACATTCCATGTTAGCTATGAATATTCATCAATGTTTAATAATAACAACAAAAACTGTTCCGACTGCCTTGAATTGCGCTGTTCAGTTTAAGAATATATTTCCCATGATGCTTTGCGGAGAGTGAGCCTGAGAGCTGTAAAGGCCCATTCAAACCAAGGGCAATATAACAATAATCATATAATTCCAAATGTTTTAATATATTCTACAGTTATAGCAAAATCGACACAAAGTAATGATGTCATTGGAATCCTTTTCAGCACAATTTTTCCAGCTAATTAACTATGCAACTTTGGCAGCCAATCAGAATCCACCCAGCTTTAATGAGCTTAAAGTGCCAGACAAAACGTCAGCGCGTGCTTAGAATAAACTAACCCGATCTCATGAATGTGCATTTCAATGGCACGATTGTCTGTTTCTATTTTGCTTACTATTTTTTTGCAAAAATGGACTTGGTGTGCATGTGATACGCAATTGGTAGGTTTAGACGTGTGGGGTAGGTGCGTATTATATGCACGCCAACAAACTGCGTATCGAATGCACGCCAAAGTCAGTTTTTGCATATAAATAGCACGTAAAAAAAAGGATTGCGCTATATGCATTTTCATGAGACTGGGCTCAATAAACTGATCTTTACTATAATTGTTGGTGTAAATGGGCCTTGATCAAGAGAAACGAGTGAGTGATTCAATGCGTGTGCTCCAAAAATGATTAAATCTGCACAAAAATATCACTTAACATTTAGTTTTATTTTAATTAATGTGGTCGGTCGTCATTTTTGCATGCTGTACGTATTCCATTCTGTTGTATTGTGTGTGATGGCAGTGAAGCAGTCTGGAGTTTGTCCATTGTCCGACCTGTCATGCTCTGCTGCGGTGGAGAGACAGAGCGAGCTGGAGCGTCTGATTCAGGCTTTACTCAGTCACCATCAGCTGAGCAACGTCCAGACGCCGCTGTGTGAATGTCCGCACTGTGAGAAGGTGAGTACACACCTCTATTGAACACAATGCAATTATCAGCTCGACAGCACAAAACAAATGCATTTAGATTAGGCTGCAGCTGATGATGTGAAAACTGTACCTGTTTGGGTTTTGTTCATTGTTTTCATGTCTTTTAATTTGTAGTTTGGCCACAGTCATGTGGTTCTCTTGTCTGTGTGTTATGTTTTGAGTGGGTCTTCGGTTCATGTGTCATGTTCTCAGTGGTTGGTTCTTGTCATGTGACCTGCATTGTTTGATATAAATAGCCCTCATGTGGCATTTGTTCTTGGTTGAGTATTGAACTGTGTAACCTGCTGTGTTGGTGAGTTTGTTCATGGCTGGATTCTTGGTTTGCCAAGCCATGCCACATCTTTGTCTTTTGTTCCTGCTCACTTTTGGGACTAAATAAAAGCTGCACTTGGGTTCTACAACTCGCCTTCCAGTGGAAAATCATTACATACACATTATTCATTCAGTCGATGATTTATGAATCTGTTTCCGCCACGGAAATGTGTGTGTGTGTGTGTGTGTGTGTGTGTGTGTGGTGTGTGTGTGTGTGTGTGTGTGTGTGTGTGTGTGTGTGTGTGTGTGTGTGTGTGTGTGTGTGTGTGTGTTTATGTGGTTTATGAGGACAGGTGATTTATGAGGACATTTTCAGTGTCCCCATAATTCAAAAGGCTTATAAATCATACGGAGTGAGTATTTTTTTTTGGGGGGGGGGAGTAGAAATGCACCGTCTTCTGTGAGGGCTAAGTTTAGGTGTAGGGTAGGTGTAGGGCAATAGCACATACAGTTTGTACAGTATAAAAACCATTACGCCTATGGAGAGTCCCAGTAAACCATAAAAACCAACGTGTGTGTGTGTGTGTGTGTGTGTGTGTGTGTGTGTGTATGTGTGTTATGTGTATAAATGTGGGCGTGTATTCATGAGGACAGGTGATTTATGTGTGTGTGGAGTGAGTATTTTTTTTGGGGGGGGGGAGTGTGTGTGTAAGTTTAGGTGTAGTAGGTGTAGGGCAATAGCACATACAGTTGTACAGTATAAAAACCATTACGCCTATGGAGAGTCCCAGTAAACCATAAAAACCAACGTGTGTGTGTGTGTGTGTGTGTGTGTGTTTTCTTCTCAGAATTCTGAAATTATATCTCGCAATTATGAGAAAAAAAGACAGAATTGTAACTTAAAAATTGCAGTTAGGCTACCTTATTTATATTCAGTGGCGGGGAAATAAACTGAATTGTGAAATATAAATTCAAAATTGCAGAAGAATTCTGAGATGTAAAAAGCTGCTCACAAATGAGAAATATAGGCTAGAAGAAAACCTGATTCATGCAGAGGGAAAGCGTAGCTAGGACGTTTTATAAAGTAACAAATGAAAAGATGTAGAGACTGATTTGATTATGATTTAATGATTTGACAATGCTTCAGTCCTGATCTGATCACCTGACAGGGTTTTCACACATTCACAACACATCCAAAATCACACGTGGGTTTTTGTGTGGGTTTCATGCTTCATACGTGATGACATGCACATTTTAAACCCCAAACTTGATGCACATGAGATCTCATGTGGTTTAACAGTAACACATTAGAACCATGTAAAACACAATGTTATTTCCATTTATCATATGGTGTGATATTAATATTGCTATGTCTTCTGTAGCTCCTGTCCTCTGCTGTGGGTTTGGCATCGCACTTGTGCCAGTCACATGTCAACAGGGCTGCTCTCCCATTGGCTGACTCCCTGGGCCATGCCCAACAGCCTTATGGGTACAGACCAGAAATACTGAGGGTGAGAGTAAGTACTAAACAGCTGACTGTAGACATAGTATGCAAGTAAATACTGTACTGAGGATATTATAGTTAACTATAACCATTTTTATTTATGTTTGTTTGATTGTTAGTTTAATAATTTAAAATTAAATAAACTAAACAAAAAAATAAAAACAACTCTTGGCAGTTTTATCAAATAATGAGTAAAGATGTAGCAGGTCACCCAAATATGTGACAGTGGAGCACACAAGCAGTGTTAAGTCGCTGGGGTATATTTGTAGCAATAACCAAAAATACATTGTATGGGTCAAAATTATTGATTTTTCTTTTATGCCAAAAATCATTAGGATATTAAGTAGAAATCATGTTCCATGAAGATATTTTGTAAATTTCCTAGCTTAAATATATCAAAACTTAATTATTGATTAGTAATATGCATTGCTAAGAACTTCATTTAAACAACTTTAAAGATGATTTTCTCAATATTTGGATTTTTTTGCACCCTCAGATTCCAGATGTACAAATATTATCCTATCATAACAAACCATACATCAATGGAAAGATTATTTGTCAGCTTTCAGATGATGTATAAATCTCAATTTCCCCAATTTGACCTTTATGACTGGTTTTGTGGTCCAGGGTCACATTTCATGCATACAGCTCATTGCAATTACATGCTGCGTGAAGAGACTACATCAGTGGTCTCAAACTCAATCATGGAGGGCCACAACTCTGCAGAGTTCAGCTCCAAATCACACCTGCTTGGAAGTCTCTAGTGATCCCGAAGACCTGGATTATCTGGATCTGGGGTGTTTGATTAGGGTTGGAGCTAAACTCTGCAGGAATGTGCCAGATTGGAGGATGCCTGCTCGATTCTAAACCCCGCCTGTGTGAATGTGTGTTTCAGGAGCGGAGCTTTGCCTGTAAGGTTTGTGGGAAGGTGTTTAAGAGGTCGTCGACTCTCTCCACACACCTGCTCATTCACTCGGACACGCGGCCTTTCCCTTGTCCCTACTGCGGAAAGAGATTCCACCAGAAATCTGATATGAAGAAACATACATTTATACACACAGGTAAAACACACAATGGGGTTCCCATTGACTTAAAGTGTAATTAATCAATTAAATAAATGATAAGGCAATTTCCATGGTTCTCAGAAGGAAAGAAAAATTGTGTGTTCCCACTTGCTCCTATAGCAAAAGAAATACACAATCTCCAGCATTGCTATGACTTTACAAAAGAGGAAAGAAAATATCAAGACATTGACTATGTTGGTCAGAAGAGAGATTAAAAATACACACTCAGCCACGTTAACTAGATTTAACATTTAACTAATTGAATATAACAGCTATGCATGCACGTATACAGTGATGCACTCTTAAAAATAAAGATGCTTCTTTAAGCGATGCCATAGAAGAATGGCATCTGTGTGAATGAATGACTGCATATATTGCAAATTGGCATGTGTCATATTAATATAATTCATTGTCATAAACATAAACACGCTACTTTGTAACACAAATAGTTTTACTGCACTGTTATTCTTCTATAGCATCCATAGCCCATTCACAGAATTAATTTCTGAGATGCAAAATAAGGTGGATAGTGTTGCAAAACTGAACTGCATTTGTTTACATTCACTAGTGTAGTCAGTATTAACAGCCAGGCAGCTCAGAGGTTTTAGGGGCAGAGCTAATGTGTGTCCCTGCTGTCATCTCTCAGGTGAGAAGCCTCACGTGTGCGTGGTGTGTGGTAAAGCCTTCAGTCAGAGCTCCAATCTGATCACTCACAGCAGAAAACACAGCAGCTATCAGCCTTTCAGCTGCTCGCGCTGCCCTCTCAGCTTCCAGAGGAGACTGGACCTACAGCGCCACCTACAGACACACGCGCAGAACAACAGCGGACTGTACCATGGGACCTGAGAGAGACCAGCTGCACTCCTCGGGTAGCTCATTGTACTGGGGTCTTATTATATCTTACCCAAAAGTCCACTGTGTAATGTTGGTTAAGATGTCTGCACCAAAACAAACGTTTGCTTCTGTATATCTAACTTGACTGCACACAATGCATTGTGAAATACGTCAACACTTCTAGCACTGTAGAATTATAGCTTCAAGACTTGTTGTGATTGGCTGCTCATGGCGGTGATGTCATAATCACGGAATGTTTATATCACGGAACGTTTAAGAAACAATAACCACTCTATGTTCATGATATGCCATTTAATAATACACAGCAATGCAACATATGTATAAGAACATGAATCTCTTTGTGAAATACAAGTATTTCTGTATTCTCAAGCTCTCAGCAGAAGTTAAATCTCGTTTTAAAGTACATAATAAAAGATCCCTTTCAACCGTCAGCGTGTGTCCTGGCTAAATGTATTTAATAGACTGACCATTTAAGACACGATTGCCTATGTACTACAACACAGTAAATTAAAAACTATTAAAGGACTGAAAATTGAACTGAAGAACACTAAAGGTGCACAAATCTTATACACTAATCTATAATCATTTTACAAAATGTATGGTGTTACATTTAGCAGCACAACAAAAGCAGCAAGTGAAACAAGTTGAAAGCACCTCAGAACAGTGGTACACAAATTCAGCCTTAAATAAAGCACATTAAGTTCGTTCGTTCGTTTATGTCACGTTTTGAATTTGACGGTCGTATCCCAGACAGCACACGTACGTCTGCAAGATGTCTGTTAAAGATCACTTGTTCTAGAACGCATCTGCAGTGTACACACATCTGGCAGATGAATGTAAGATGCCAGTTTTGGCTGGTTTAAGCTGGAAGTAGCTGATTTTAGCTGGTCTCCCAGCCTGACCAGCTAAAGAAGTGGCCAAAACCAGCCTGCTGACCAGCTAAGACCAGGCTGGAGGACTAGCTGAAACCAGCCAACCATCTTAGGCTGGTTTTACCCGATTTAAAAAACAAAAAATTCAGGTTGTTGGTCTCTACTGGTAATTGGGCACCTTCTATTGCTGGCTTTTTAAAACCAATAAATCCTAATGGAATAGGTCCCAAAACACACTACAGAAAACCATTTTTTTAATGGTTTCAATGGTTAAAAGTTGATGGATTGTAATGTATGTAATGCTATTTGGAAACCATCAGAATTTTCTGTGATGGTTCTATTGTTGTTGTTTTTTTGCAGGGATCTTGTAAACGTCTATTTGACATCTTATAGGAAATGCCATATTACAGATGAGCAAACACTTCAAAAAATACATCTCGCAGATGTCAAATAGAAGTCTCTACGATGTACGTGTGCTATCAGGGATATCTTTAGTCCCCCTCGTGGAAACCGCTGGTTTGCTCCATCAGCGTTGGCGGGTCTCTGAAGCCGCTGTCCTGTCGCGTGGTCTCTATAACACCGTCTCTCTGGGTCATATCATGCCTCCCTGACAACCAACAAGCACGTTTTGTTAATAACAAGCTGTCATGAAGAACAAACCCCCCACTGTTTAACTTAAAGGATCATTTTGCATGAGGGTCTGCGTGTTAGTACCTGTGTGACTGTAAATGCACCACAGCCCTCCCCCCATCAGACACAAACCCATCAGAAACATGGAGAACACGGCCACTAACACTGGACCCTCGTCTGTTTCTGAAACACAGACCAGATAAATAGCAGTTTCCACCTTATTTTTAACGCAAGAATATCTGTGGGGCAATTATTTTTGTACAATACCAGTACTTGTACACAAACATCATTATATTGCACGGTATTGCAAGCTCGTGTTATTATTATTATTATTATTTTTAATCTTAATCATAAAGTTTTTTTTTAGCAAAAATATTTTTTCCCATACTATTCCCCGATTGCACATAAACATCGCATGTGCTCTGTACATCATATTTGACGTCTGCATTTACATCTGCAAGACGTATTTTGTAGAGCCCATCTGCAATACGTCCATAGGAAGTTTTCAATCAGATGTCAAATATATGTTTATTAGATGTCTTTAAGATGTTTATGGTATGCATTTAAAAATGTCATCTGGGTCCTTGATAGCACACATACATCACGGAGACGTCTATTTGACATCTGCAAGACATATTTTTTAATAGTGTTTGCTCATCGTCTATAGGATGTTTCCTATCAGATGTGAAATAAACATTTAAAAGATGTCTTTAAGATGTTTATAATTTAGAATGCATGTAAAACCGACATCTTCTAGATGTCTCCGATGTTTGTACACAGCAGATGCTTTCCAGATCAAGCGATCTTTAACAGACATATTGCAGACGTACGTGTGCTATCTGGGATGTATGTCAATGGGGATAAATATCTTATTTTATGTTTAAAAGAAAAATAAAACTCATACACATTTGGAACAACTAGAAGGTGAGTACATGACAACAATTTTAATTTTTTGGGAGAACCACCCCTTTTAATTTCCTTGCAGGGCAATTATTAACCAGAAATTACTTATGAGGGCTAAAACACACCATTGAGTGCAGGCGTCTGTTTCGACATCCCAGCAGGCTTTTGAGCAAGTTTACCTGATAAACACACACAGAGACACAAAAACACAACGCATTGAAGTGTTAAAATAATGCAAAACGTTTGAGTAAATGAGAGATGAGAATGAGGATGTGTACAAACCAGCAAGCAGAGTCAGAAACCCTGCAGGATACGTGACCAACACGGGCCGAGAGAGATTTCTGTACTCACACTGAATGATAGAAAGAGATATTGACAGATGTGATTAGTAAATGATGTCATTTTGAGATTTCAGTGTTCATTACTCCTGAGTATAAGAATCATAAATAATTTAATAGTTCTGGTTTCCGTTCCATTACAGGCTTTAGTACTTTTGATAATGGGCCCTATGCAGGATTTTGCCTCTGTGGTAAACACAACTTCTCGTGCAGTACAGTGAAGGGAGATTGTGAGAAAATTAAGTGACAAAGAAACATTGATGCATTGTATCTTTAAATGTTTTTAAAGCTTATAGAATTCATTTAAAATGTTATGATTTAATATAATATATAGACATTTTATTATATGTTAGTATAGTTAATATGTAATACACTATATTAGTCAGTTGTAATCACTTGTGGATGACAAAGAGCTACTACAACCAACCTGTACAGTATATATACGTGTGTGTGTGTGTGTGTGTGTGTGTGTGTGTGTGTGTGTGTGTGTGACTTTCAATGTTATAATTTAGCACATCAAAACTTCTGAATGTTTAGCTTTAATAAAACATTGTCATCAGCACTGATTTATTTTTTTTAGTGAGGAAATCAAAGAGAGAGCAAGTTATTTGATGATTCAAATCCTAAAAATTGTGGGTTTTAGACTCATTAAAGAGTCATTAAGAGAACTGGATAATAAGAGACATTTGTTCTTGATGTGCAATCAGGAAGAACAATGCAACAGAAAGACATGTTGTCTATTTATTGTTTTAGTCATTTCAATAATTGCACCTTCAATAAAACATTCACAGTTGGTTTGTAACTGTGTTTTTATGGATGTTTTGGCCTGAGTTTGCTACATTTGTTAGTGTTTATGAATGTTTCTAAACAGTGAATAATTTTGCGAAACAATTTAATCAACTGATTAAAAGGTTCATGAAGCTACTTTTCTCACATTAGAGTTCATTACCTGTTGAGAAGCAGTTGTGTGTGTGAGAGCAGGTATCTGAGGCCCGTCGGTGCAGATACGAGTGGAGGCCCCTGAGGGCCCCTCTTCTGACGCACACAGACGCAGCCGGCAGTGCAGGAACTGGATGGAGTTATTAAAGATGGGGTGCAGGATGAAGCTGAACCGCAGCATGTTTGGGCTCTTGTGTTCGTCCTCTCGTCTCTTCCGTCTGCGTTCCTCAGGTCTCCTCGCTCCGAGTCTGTCGGGTCTCTTGTCTTTATTTCGTCTCGCTCTCTCGTCTCCGGTGTGGCTCACCATCTGTCTCCCGTGAGAGAGCGGCTGCGACAGTCTTCTGTCATCTTTCCTGTCAATCTTCTTGTCTTCATCATGTCCTGTGCTTTCTGTGGATTCCTGTGTTTCTCTGTGGCTCAGTTTGAAGGACAGGTCGGATGGGCAGGAGTCTGTAATGATGGACCAGCCGCTGTGAGCCCGCGGATCTGAGAGAGGAGAGACCAGACACGACTGAAGCTCCACCGCCTCCGCAAAACCAGAACTCGCCAAGATCTAACAGAGAGAAACAGAAAGAAATTACGTTAATCAACCACTCAAATCATCCCAGCAGCCACCCAGAACACTCCAGAAATCACATAGTGACAGCCCAGCAATCACATAGCAACAGTCTAGCAACCACTCGGAACACCCCAGCAATCACATAGGAACAGTCTATCAACCACTCAGAACATCCCAGTAATCCCATAGCGACAGCCCAGCAATCACATAGCAACAGTCTAGCAATCACGTAGCAACAGTCTAGCAACCACTCAGAACATCCCAGCAATCACATAGTGACAGCCCAGCAATCACATAGCAACAGTCTAGCAACCACTCAGAACACCCCAGCAATCACATAAGGACAGCCCAGCAATCACATAGCAACAGCTCAGAAATCACATAGCAACAGCCCAGCAATCACATAGCAACAGCCCAGCAACCACATAGCAACAGTCTAGCAACCACTCAGAACATCCCAGCAATCACATAGCGACAGCCCAGCAATCACATAGCAACAGTCTAGCAACCACTCAGAACACCCCAGCAATCACATAGCGACAGCCCAGCAATCACATAGCAACAGTCTAGCAACTACTCAGAACACCCAAGCAATCACATAGCAACTGCCCAGCAATCACAAAAGTAAAAGCATAGCAACCACATGGCAACAGCGTTGCAACCATTCAGAACACCCCAGCAATCACATAGCAACAGCCCAACAACCTCAAAGTAACAGCGTAGCAACCGCATAGCAACTAATTTTTATATTTTTAGTTTATCTTTACTATTCTTAATTATTCAAGTAAAATTGTATATGTATATATTTTTGTTGCTTACAAGCTATGACTCTGAACTAATATTCTATTATATTATATCTATTTGCTGTTATTTGTGTGTAATTGTTTTTTTTCTATGAGTTTTCTCATTCACATCATACAAGGCAAAGCTGCAAGTGTAGTTTGTTATTCCTCTTCTTTTTTGCAAACGTCCATTTGTGGCCTTCATTGACACACACTAATGAAACCTCCACACGGCGACAGGAGTCTCATGTCCTTGAGCTCTTTTAATCATGTTATGGACTCCACCGCTGTGCTATCACCCGCTCTGACCTTCAGGAGACGCCAGAGAGGAAACAAGCGCCACCGATAACACTGACCTGCACGTAGACGCGGTCGTACGCGGTGATCACGCAGGGCCCCACGGCTCTCTTCTCATAGGCCTCGGTGCCAAACAGCTCCATGGACAGGACTGGAGCGGCGTGGCCTCTCGGCACCCAGGGACTGAAGCGCAGCGCCTCCTCAGGCCTGGAGGACGGAGTCACGTCTGCTGGACTCACAGGAGTGATCAGAGATGATTCACAGCTGATCTAAACAGAGAGAAACCAGACCAAAACCAGTGAGCCACACAGGCAGCTTAGAGCAAAGAAATGTACATCATTTAAGAACTGTTTGTGGTCACAAAAAAATGTATTTTATTGAAATATATTCATAATTTTATTCAGTGAGGGTGCAATAAATTGCAATTAATAAGACATTTAAAACATGTGACCGTGGAGCACAAAATGAGTCTTAAGTCGCTGGGGTATATTTGTAGCAATAGCCAAAAATACATTGTATGGGTCAAAATTATAAGTTTTTCTTTTATGCCAAAAATCATTAGGATATTTAGTAAAGATCATGTTCCATGAAGATATTTAGTAAATTGACTAAAGCAAATATATCAAAACGTATTATTTGATTAGTAATATGCATGGCTAAGAACTTCATTTGAACAACTTTAAATATGATTTTCTCAATATTTAGATTTGTTTTGCATCCTCAGATTCCAGATTTACAAATATTGTCCTATCATAACAAACAATACATCAATGTAAATTTTATTTATTTTCAAATGAGTTATAAATCTCATTTTCGAAAAATGTACACGTATGACTGGTTTTGTGCTCCAGGGTCACATATAGTGTATCAAATCAGTAAAATATGAGCATCCAGTTTCCACAACAGTTCAGATGTTGCCTAAAGTCCACATTGAGGGATGGAAACACTCACATGAATGGCTATCAGACTCGTCTCGTCCAACAGCTCTCCGCCCGTCTCATTGTTCAAACCCTCGGATGGTTTCTGCTTCCACAGAAACACCTTAAAAATGCAGTTCAAATAATATAGCAGTAGTAAATGAGCCTTCTGCCTTTGTGTCTCTTAAAGACACTCGCATCACCAAACCTGTTAATGGTTTGTTCTGCAGGATCTGGTTCAGTGTGACCCGGGTCATGTGTTTTTGGTGTATGTTTACCAGGGTCAATTTTTCACAACTGAGATGTATACATTATCTGAAAGCTTACAGAATGATTAATGGATTATATGTGATCTGGAGACAAAACCAGTCATAAGGGTCAATTTTTCACAACTGAGATGTATACATTATCTGAAAGCTGAATAAATAATATTTCCATTGAAGTATGGTTTGTTATGATAGGACAATATTTGTCTGAGATGCAACTATGTGAAAATCTGGAATCTGAGGGTGCAAAAAAATCTAAATATTGAGAAAATCATCTTTAAAGTTGTTCAAATGAAGTTCTTAGCAATGCATATTACTAATCATGAATTAAGTTTTGATATATGTACGGTAGGACATTTACTAAATATCTTCATGGAACATGATCTTTACTAAATATCCTTGTGATTTTTGGCATAAAATAAAAAATTATAATTTTGACCCATACAATGTATTTTTGGCTATTGGCTATTACAAATATACCCCAGCGACTTAAGACTGCTTTTGTGCTCCAGGGTCACACTAATTGTACAATAATGGTGTATAATGTGTTTCTAACTGTATTTGTGTAATGAACTCTTCCGTTCACTTCATCCATTTCTCCCTCCGTCCCGCAGGAAATGACCGGGAAAAACAACAGGAAATGGCTTCCGTTAAATTCACCGCGGCAGTAGTGATCGCGCAGGGTTACCGCCGACACTGGAAAAACCTGTGTGTGTATAAACAATTCAATGAATCAATATTTTATCATGTAAAAATATTGAATAATAACACATATTTTCAGGCATTTGCGGTTGGTAAGATATTTGATTTCCAAAGAAGTCTCCTCTGCTCACCAAGGCTGCATTTATTTGATCAAAAATACAGTAATATTGTGAAATACTACTACAATTTAACTGTCCTGTGAGTGTTGTAAAATCTCTGTGACTTAAAGCGGTATTTTCAGCATCATTACTCCAGTCTTCAGAGTCACATGATCTTCAGAAATCATACTAATATGCAGATTTGCTGCTCAATAAACATTTCTGATTATTATCAATAGTGAAAACAACTGTGCTGCTGAATATATATATATATATATATATTATTTATTTATTTTTTGCGGAAACTGTGATATATATTTAATTTGACAGGATTCTTTGATTAATGCAAAGTTAAAAAAAACAGCATGGAAATATTTTTGTAATATTTTAGATGTATTTAATACAGGGATATTATAATTAACTAAAAGTAAAGTCATACAAAATAGGAATTTAATTTTACATTTATTTTGCAATATTTATTTTCATGTAGCTTAATTTTAAATGTGCTAAAATAACTACATTTTATGGAGCCCCTAAAGGGACATTTGCAAAAATAAAAAATGAAGTCTTTCACGTGCACACAAGAAACTCGTTGCGAGCTCATGCGTTACTGTTTCAGGTTGTGTCGTTCTGCCATCTTACAGAGAAGAAAACAAGCGCATGATATCTATTTTAAACTCGGCCTTCGATATGAAAACATTGTTTCTGTTCATGCATTCCTACACGGATAAATCATCAACAGCAGGCTGAACAATACATAATATCTCAGGACTGTAATCTGTTCATGTATTATGTATTGTTCAGCCTGCTGTTGATGATTTATCCGTGTAGGAATGCATGAACAGAAACAATGTTTTCATATCGAAGGCCACGTTTAAAATAGATATCATGCTCTTGTTTTCTTCTCTGTAGGGATGTGCATCTCATAACTGAGGCCGATGCGATACACATCTCTATAGCCAACGATGCAATACATTATAATCAGTGTTGGGGGCGACGCATTACAAGTAACGCGAGTTACGTAATAATATTACTTTTTTCAAGTAACGCATTACTTTTTAATTTACTAGAAAATATCTGAGTTACTTTTTGAATCAATTGCGCTTCATTGTGTTTTATTGCTGAAGAGTGTTGAACTTCTCCTGTGTTCTTCTGTACAGACGTGATTTACTCGTCCTTCAGTCTGAGGTTTATTCATTACACTTTTTGCTGTGAAAGGCTTTTATATTTGCTATAAATATAACTTCTTGTATTAAAAACAAACAATCAAGCCCTGCTCATATTTAAAAAGTAACGCAAAAGTAACGTAGCGCATTACTTTCCATTAAAAGTAACTAAGTTACGTAATTAGTTACTTTTTTAGGGAGTAACGCATTATTGTAACGCATTACTTTTAAAAGTAACTTTCCCCAACACTGATTATAGATGCATATCAATCAGCATATGTGATGCAAAACAATTCACCCATATTAAAATGCAGTGAGATCAGATGTCGATTTGATTCGATTCAACACGATGGAAATATGGAAATAATATGATCGCTTTTATTTCTTTGGTTCACACAGACAGCGAATCATAAATTAACTTAGTTAGATATTTGCATGACTTCCTAACATTTACAGATGAAGAATATACCTGTGATGTGAGGAAAACAAAACGTCTCAAATGCATTAAACAGCACAGACATAGTCACTGTTTGACATACTGGATCGATCTGATCCGTGATCGACGTTAAGGGCTGCTGAAGAATAAGCGTGCACTAATTGTGTGAACGTAATTTGTAGTTTATACCCGCTTTAGCCCCGATTGATTTGTTAGGTTATTTCAAGTCAGGTTTTTTGGACTTTAATCAGCACTTTTCCTCAGGTCTCCGTGCTGTTGTGATACATCATAACGCCCTTGAGAAACAATTTAGAGAGGAGAAATCAATCTACATATAAAATATTGGTCACAGATATAAATATAAGTTTATACCAATGCTAATGCATAAATGCATTGTTTTTTACCAATGCAAATATGTTAGAAACGATGCATCGTGATACAAATGCCAACTTGTATCCGATGACACTTTTTAATGCACACTTTTTAATGCATCGGTAACATGCCGATCGGTAACTTGTCTGCACGGAGCGAATCAGTTCCCATTATCCCTTTTCGTAAGATGTCAGAAGAAGTCATACAACTGGAAACTGTGACGCGTGATCTAGAAAATAATTTCTCGTGAGCACGGCAAAGTCTATTTTTATTTTTTATAAATGTCTCCTTAGGGGCTCCGTAACATTAATTAAACTATATGGACATATAAAAAAACATTAAAAATAATTAAATACAAGAAGTACACAATTACCAAATTATACTTTGATAAAGAGAGCAGAAATATATATAAATATAAAAATCTATTATATATATAAACACTGTAATATCTCAATAATACTTAAATAACTTTAGCGTTCAACTTTAACTGCCTAATGAAAAACTATCATTTATGATAAATTTAATGCATCTTTGATGATTAAAATTATTAATTTCTTTCAAAAAGACACACACACACACACACACACACACACACACACACACACACACACACACACACACACAGACACACAGACACACACACACACACACACACACACACACACACACACACAGACACACACACACACACACACACACACACACACACACACACACACACACACACACACACACACACAGACACACACACACACACACACTTCAATAAGCATTAAGTATTGCAGTGTCTATTGGTTACCTGTAGCATCTGTGTATCCACGGTAACAGTAAGAGCTCCGTCCTCACAGTGGCAGCTGAGCGCTTCACTGCTTCTGTCTGTCATGATGTCCTCCTGCCCTCCTGCACCACAGACACGGCTCTGTCACAAACCCTAGTGAGCGAACCTCGCTGTCTACACAGGTAGCTGCCTTCTAAGACCACATCCTAACTTAATCTACTAAATGCTTTAAAAAAAAATAGCCCATGAAAGTGTAGTATTAAATAGTTTATTTTGACCTTGGCTAAAACTTTTCAATCTGATCAAATATTCAAGAAAATGTCGACCTATTTCCACCTTCTCTTAGCCTGACGACGAAGCGATTGGCCAGATCAGTCCTCGTGTAGGTCTCACTGAGGTCACTTTGGGAAAGCCGTTCTGATTGGCCCATTCTAGAAGGTCGGGGGTGCTGAGGAGGTCAGAGGTCACGGTGGTGGTCATGCTGAAGCCGGAGGCTTGAGTTCGGTACGGCGGACTCACGCTGTTGGACGACTGAACGAGAGAGACACAACTGTTCATAGTTGAGAAAGCGTTTTTTTGGACAAGCGCACCGGTTAGAAATGCAAATGTAACTTACATAGACCCTGACGTGACCTTTGACCTCTGGAGCCACCAGAGCCCAGTTGACTGGAACCGCACTGCTGAGGATCAGGACAATCCTGTGATAGCCTGAACGAGCCTCTGGAGGCAGCAGAGAGACAGACACCTCCACCTGCAGAGAGCTGAGAGAGAGAGACACGTTAAAGTGTCCTGGAGAGCTTCAGCTCCAACCCTGCAGCAACACACCTGTCTGTGATTATCTAGTAGCCCTGAACACCTTGATCAGCTGCTTCAGGGGGGTTTGATTGGGGTTGGAGTTGAAATCTTCAGGATGGTAGCTCTCCAGGAGCATGGTTGGAGACCACTGCTTTTGTGTATTTTATAAACTTCTATATTTGAATTTTTTATTAGTTCAGAGCATTATTGTTGTAAAGATGACAGTAGTATTTATAGTGCACTTTATTAGCTCTTTTGACTCTTTCAGAGAGCTTTATAAAGGGTAGTGATATGTTACTTCATTATACCGGTTTTTCAAGCATAACCAAATCTGTGGTTGGTTTTATTTAAGGTACACAGCCGAAGGTACATTTTCACTCGTGTAAAGTCGTGTTAGTTTTCTGTATTTTTGCCGTCATGTTTAGGTTGCACGAATACAGAGGAATTGTTTCAGTTGCTGACTTTAAATCTTTAATTACAGAATAAAATCCCGCCGTGAACACTATATGAACGTTCAACACTGTTTTTGCACACCAACAAAGCCAAATAATTTGAACTTTTTAAAGTTTACAAGGAATCTGTACGAAAAGCTTTTCTCATTTACAGATATTAGTCCATTGTGACATTTTGTTTACTTGAAATATTTTTAGGGACACTTTATTTTGTAAGAATTTGACAAGTAGAAAGAATTTGTTCATATCTGCATTGTATTTTTTCTCAGTGTTTTTAATGTTGTGTTTTTTTATCGCTGTGAAATTGCTGGATGTATTATTTAGGTCATTGCACAATGAGTCCGAAATTTGCGCCGCTGTTTTTGTTTCGTATTCCCCATCCTTTCCAATCAAAATGCATGCTACAGACGCGAAAACGCCGAAAATCGAACCTGCTCTGAATTTTTTATGATGGACGAAAGTTTCGGAGGCAGTGTCTGTAAACGTCATTGACACAACATGAGCTTGTATTTATCATTTAACGTGTGAAAATTTCGGACTCGGTGTGCAATGACTTTTACTATTTTATTTATTTGTAGCTGATTTTAGAACAAAAGCTGCATTACGTTTCAGCAGTACACACTTAGTAATGCATACTACAAAACTGTCATCAGTATGAATGCTAATATGAAGAGATGGACTCTTCTTTTATGAGCTACTATGTTTAATGTTCGCCGCTTTTCCAGACCAACTAACCCTTTAACAGCGCATGTCCTACACAGACTGAGTACTCTACAATAGTAACTCCATTTGTTGTTATTTTACATAGGATGCAGAAAAAAGTCAGAAGAAGTGAATAGGGGCATGCAAGTGCACTTTAGGATTTCGAAAAACAACAACAACAGCTCTAATGAAAAATCATTCAAAAGTGAGGCTTGCATAATTGCAAGCAGTTTCGAGGTTCGAAATGCATTTATAAAACTGTTTATATTGTTTTAAATATGGATATTTGTTTTAGAAAAACGCTTGGGTTGGCTACAGGAGGCCTTTATTCACCCGTGTGATGGGCGTTTAATATGCATGCACGCACTTTATTTGACTACTTTTGGACTGTGGGAAACAAAAAGACCCACCCATGCATTACAGAGCTTGAAAGAGCCACCATTTTGAATTGGATTTGTCTGAAAGAAGAAAGTCATATACACCCTGGACGGTGTATTTGTTTGGATATTATCTCGATGGTGCTCGTATACATGGATCTAATGTGAAAACTGTAAATTCACGTCATTCAGCTTTTAATGTTGTGTCAGCTTTTTAAAATCTTTGTAAAAATTATTTTATTGTTATGTATTTATCTATTAATGTTAATTAATTAATTTTTATTATTATTGTTTATTTTATTTAAATTGTGTTTTTTATTTATTTATTGTAATTTTTTATAATGTTTAGGTCTACCAGGGGTTGGGGTGAGTTTGAAACGTGTACAGCTGCTTTTTGTCTTGTACTACTGTTCCCAAAATAAAATTCGATAAACAGTTGTTAAAAAAAGAGAAAAAATAAGTTTTTATTTTTTAGTTCTGGAACTACCCCTTTGGCACTGCTGTAGTTCCAGAACTAAAAATACAGTACTAAAGTACTGGGACAATTTTGTGCTAACTATTTCCCAGTAGAGGTCTGCACAGGCTTTAAACTGAAGCCTGAACCCGGCCCGTACCTGAGATCGTCTGACCCGACCCGAGCGGAACAGTTAAATTTAGAGCCCGAACCCGAAACCCACCCCCCACAACGAATAGCCCCCCCCCAAAAAATAAATAAATAAGGCTGCATTTCACGATTGCATGTAAACAAATACACAAAGAAAACAGATTCATCAAGGCAAAATAAAAAACACTTTCCAGTTCTGAAAGTTTGTGAACATCAGGTGCAGCGGTCGCATAATTTCTGCCGAGTTTATGAATGGTTGTATGGACAAGACCATAATTCTTCCACCGTGCAAATTATGGTCATTTTTGTCAGTTAAGGTTTGTTAGCATTTGGCCTACTTTAAATCAGACTTAAGATCTTAAATAAGATTGTACTTATTTGAATTAATTAATAATTTCTTTGAATTAGCGAGAGAGAGAGAGAGAGAGAGAGAGAGAGAGAGAGAGGGATGAAAGTTGCGCGTGCATGTGAACCTGTGTCTGCGCGTTTCTCTCTACAAGCAATGAGGCTTAGTTACTTCAAAAACAGTGATTTTGCCGCCTCATTGCAGAGAAATATAACGTTGTGACTTGCGAGTAAGTAGTCTATCGAAGCTGTTTTTCTCATTAAATTTTCCGTGCTGTTTGTGCATTGCGCGATCTCTGATATCTGTGTACATTAATTTGTGTGTGCGTGCATCTATTAAAGCAGCGTAGCCTCTGCATATAGTTTTGGTTTAGCTACAAACCCGAACCCGACCCGAGCCCGAAGCTATCCATTAAACATTAACCCGAACCCGACCAGAAACCCGAAAGTATTTCGGGACCCGCGGGCTTGGATCGGGTAGCAGACCTCTACTTCCCAGTACCTTTTATAGGGTTGCATTCGCGCCAACAGTGGGTACTAAGAAGTGACGTAAGCCGGTCGACAGCGACGTCATTTGTGCACGGCGTTAACAACGTAAACAAAGAAGAACAACGTTAACAACAGGAGGATGGAGGACGCTGTGATCGGAGCTGTGTTTTTGTTGTGTCTCGTGGGTTTCAAAATAATGATATTATAAAATATAAGTTGATACAATGTTTACACTGTGTTTTAAATCATGGCGGGTGAGGGCATTTTCGAATGCGTTTAGCCAATCAGCGTGCACTCACTATAGTAGATAGTTCCTAAGGAACTGTTTTAGACCATACTCTGAAGTAGGAGCTAATTTAGTTCCTCCAAATGGAGTTCCTGGAACTAAAACTGTTCCTAGTTCCTGCGGTGCGAACAAAAAGTGGGTAGTTCCACAATTAGTTTGGGTACTATGAAAAGGTTTCTGTGGTGCGAAAGGGCCATATACACCTAAGATACCTTGAGTGTGAGTAAAACATTGGCACATTTTCAGTTTTGGGGAGAACTAACCCTTTAACATTCATTATATTATTTATCACAGTATCTGTGGTGTGCTGTCAATTATGACAGACAATCACTGTGAATTTGTTAATGGACTGTGTCAGAAAGTGAACAAGATAGCGGCAGTGATTGTAATTTCTATTTGCTTTTGATGCGACGCGCCACTCGCATTCAGCGTAATCAAGTGTTAGCCAATAGTGGCTGAACGCCAGTGGGGCGGAGCCTATGGTGAGAAGATGACTATTCGTCGATGCCTTGCTCTGAAGGCGTGTTTATGCAAACGACTGCATCCAGGTGATGATGTCAACTTGCCCCTCAGATCTAAAATGAGCCATTTTTGGAGCTTGATTAAATAAAAGATGAAATAAGATATGAAACTTGCAGGATGTTTTAATAGTACAAAGACCAAAACATCAAGGCAAATTTGATTTAAATATTGTATCTATTTTGTCAATTTAAATTTCTTACTTTAAAAAAAAATGTATTAGGCACCTTTTTATGACTAAAATTTGTTTTTTTTTACTTTACTAGTTTAAAAATTACTAGTAAAAATTAAAAAAATGTTTCATGCAATATTTTTATGTTAATAAACATTACTTTATGTACATGTTCATGCAAAGTGCTTAAAGAAATATTTAAATTCACTCTTGAATCTCTGTTTGTCAGTCTTAGTGAACCTGATGCACTCAGTTTCCGCTTCTTGTCTCAGTTTGAGATGTTCCACTCAGACCCATCGAGAGCTTGACTCACCCGCACAGGCCGGATCCTGAGGACCAGAGGCGGATGATGTGCACCTCTGCCTCCACGGGCTGGTCTGACGGGACGCAGCCGTGAACCTCCTGCTCCTGCAGCTCCGAGGCCAGATAGTTTCGGGACAGAAACGGAGACCGCAGGCGGCACTCACTCGGCATGCTGGCATCTGGAGTCCAGACGGAAGGGAAATGAAGACGAAATAAAGCACACACCAATTTCCAAGCATTTTAAGTAAAAGGATGTGTGTGTGTTTTTACCCTCTCCCAGATGGAGGTAAACGTGGTTTGCGCGGACAGCGTGCGTGAGTGACGAGATGGCGGCGTGACGCTGGAGGATCCAGCGAAGCAGGACTCGCGGCCGCCATGGCAGAGAAGAAACCTTCATCACGCGGATGGACAAGCTCGAAGAGACGGCCGTGGAGTTGGGAGACACCTGGGGGAGCAGGTGAATGCCTAGATTACATGTTTCTCTAATTAAGGCAACTGTATAGAAGTTTATTTTTAAAGAAAAACACTCGTTTCAACATCACAAACCGAATGGTGTCTTTCTTACCCACGTTCCCGCCCAAACGTCTGTTCTGGAAATTATAAGTTTGGTGAGCGGATACGATGTACACAAAAACGATAAATTGCTATTCGGCATCAACACATGCATGTGTGGAGCTATAAACTGCACTCACCACAGTTAGCATATATTTACAACAGTGAATTGCACTTATTTAACCCTTAAATGCATACCGCGGGTCTTTAGCGAGCCAGCACATTGTTCTCCACCCTCTCCCTCCTTCATTTTTTTCATTCCTTCATCAAATTTCATAGTATTCCTCAATATATTCATTATAAACAACATAACAAGAAAAAAAATATATATAGAAGAATGCCTGTATGCTGGACTCTCATTCTGACGGCACCCATTCACTGCAGATGATCCATTGCTGAGCAGGTGATATAATGCCACATCTCCAAATCTGTTCCCATAAATAAACAAACTCATCTACATCTTGAAATGAGCGGGAGTACATTTTTTTTTTGGGGTTAACCATTCCTTTAAAAAACTAAATTAAACAGTCAGATCAGTGAGTCAGTGTGGGACTATAAGCAACATCACACACCTGCACCAGCACATTGATGTTGTGTGACAGTCCCTCATTTTCCAACACCCAATGCACAGTGTGCTGGGAGCTGAGCACCAGAATCACCGGCCAGTTGATGGGCCGAGAGACGGTCAAAGGTCTTAACACCACAGTTACCTGCAGACAGGACACCCAAATGTGACGTTTGGACACCAACTGGAAAAATACGAGCAGGCAAATATCTCATACTTGTCTGTTGGAGGCTTTGCCCACAGAAATCACATGGGTCTCTTTAGCTCCGCCCTCTCTGGCTGCACAGCCTGGTCCCGCCTCAAAGCGCTCCAGTTGAGCCCGCACTGGATGCAGCACCCCCACAGGCCACGTGGAGCACTGCAGCTCTCTGCTGGACACTGACACACACAGAGATGACTTAAAGGGGTCATGAACCGAGAGACCAAAATTATTTTGTTCTTTTGACATAAGAGGTCATTGTACTATAAAAACATCCTGTAAGTTTCAGAACTCTAAATTTTGTCATAGTTTAAAACAGCTTATACTGAAGCCAGTCTGCCAAAACGACAGCTTTTGGAATGTTCTACTCTATGATGTAATAGTGTGGATAAGCACCGCCTCCGCAGATGAAGATCAACAACATCACTGCCTGTTTAGCCCCGCCCACCGATTCTACATCGCTACCTGTTTAGCCCCACCCATCAATTCTACACCCTGCCTGTTTAGCCGCTGCCCACTGATTCTACATCACTGCCTGTTTAGCCCCGCCCACCAATTCTACACCGCTGCCTGTTTAGCCCCGCCCACCGATCCCCGCCCACCGATTCTACACCCCTGCCTGTTTAGCCCCTGTCCACCAATTTCTACATCGCTGCCTGTTTAGCACTGCCCACCGATTCTACATCACTGCCTGTTTAGCCCGCCCACCGATTCTACATCACTACCTATTTAGCCCCGCCTACCAATTCTACACCCCTGCCTGTTTAGCCCCTGTCCACCAATTTCTACATCGCTGCCTGTTTAGCCCGCCCACCGATTCTACATCGCTACCTGTTTAGCCCCGCCTACCCATTCTACACCCCTGCCTGTTTAGCCCCTGTCCACCAATTTCTACATCGCTGCCTGTTTAGCCCTGCCCACTGATTCTACATCAATGCTTGTTTAGCCCGCCCACCGATTCTACATTGCTACCTGTTTAGCCTCGCCTACCAATTCTACACCCCTGCCTGTTTAGCCCCTGTCCACCAATTTCTACATCGCTGCCTGTTTAGCCCTGCCCACTGATTCTACACCCCTGCCTGTTTAGCCCCTGTCCACCAATTTCTACATCGCTGCCTGTTTAGACCTGCCCACTGATTCTACATCACTGCCTGTTTAGCCCCTGTCCACCAATTTCTACGTCGCTGCCTGTTTAGCCCTGGCCACCGATTCTACATCGCTGCCTGTTTAGCCCCGCCCACCGATTCTACATAACTACTTGTTTAGCCCCATCCACCAATACTACACCGCTGCCTGTTTAGCCCCGCCTACCAATTCTACACCACTGCCTGTTTAGCCTGATCCACCAATTTCTACATCGCTGCCTGTTTAGCCCCGCCCACAAATTTTACACCGCTGCCTGTTTAGCCCCACCCACAAATTCTACACCGCTGCCTGTTTAGCCCCATCCACCAATTCTTTACCTCTACTTGTTTAGCCCCATCCACCACTTTCTACATCGCTGCCTGTTTAGCCCCGCCCACAAATTCTACACCGCTGCCTGTTTAGCCCCATCCACCAATTCTCACCTCTACTTGTTTAGCCCCGCCTACCAATTCTACACCCCTGCCTGTTTAGCCCCACCCACCAATTCTACACCGCTACCTGTTTAGCCCCGTCCACCAATTCGCACCTGTAGTGTTTATGAGAGAGGAAAATGCAGGTCTATTCAGAAACCAAATTAATATGAAAGATGTTCTAAAGACAATAAGGCGCTGTGCAGTGCCAAGTTGTGGAAAAAAGTGCCTGTGTTGCATTCCTTCTGATCCCAATGTTAGGAAAAAGTGAATTAACTTTTCCAGACCACATACTTAAAACCTTGGTCCGTTTTTTAAATTCATTTTACAAACAAGGCACGATTCGACGTGAGATTTTCAGAAAGATTGAAACTAAAAGATGATGCTGTGCCGACTATATTGGATCTGACAGTAATGTCGCAAAGTAACTGTTTTTATTGGTCAGTATTGCTTTGTCTCTTTTTACAGATTGTTTGATATATGTTGAGTTATTTATGCATTTTTGACCTAAATGACTGCAGCGTCCATCTATGAGGAACGAATGTCGTCTGTCAAACATACACAACTATTAGCCAATCATAGCAGTGGTCATCTACTTCCTCTGCCACGCTAATTCAAACAGAGCGTTCTGATGAGGGGGGTTAAAACAGGACAAAAAATAGCTTATTCGAAATTATGATGTTTTTTATGTAAAAATCTAGATAACGTTATAAGTGAACCTCAGAGAACAGTACAAAATAAAAACAAAAAAGTTCACGACCTCTTTAAAAATATGAAGATCATTGAACAAAAAATTCTGAACAATGTGTTAGTATTTTCTTTCATTGAAACCAAATAATTTGCAACCATTGATAATACCAGTATTATTTCAGTAACACTATTATAGTTTTTATTAATATTTTGAATTCATTTTTATTTTTATATCATTTTATTTTTAATAATACCATGTGTTCAGTTTCTCATTTAATCTTAGTTTAAATATGCATGCAATCTTAGTTAAAAATTGCATGTGCTTTTGTCATAAATATTAGTTTATGAAACATCTCATATATATATTTTTTTTCAATTTACAGTTTGGTTTAATTTGTAGTGATGTTATGTTTCCCCCCCACGTTTGTTCATTTTTAAATCAGTTTTTATATATTCAGTTGTATTAATTGTTTTGTTATTCTCCAATGAGTCTTTGTTCCTTTTTTAATAGGTTCAATTTATTTCGATTTTTATTATAACTTCCCCTCCCCAAATTAATAATTTTGGTGATTCATCTTAAACTTATTTCAAGTAGCTGCCAGGGAAACATGTATCTTAGTTTTTCGTGTAATTATTTATATTTTTGGCTATTTTAGCTTTTTGTGTTATGCTTTTAAATCTTACTATCCCCTGATATGTAATTATTAATATATTTATCCAGTACCATATATATTACATCTGATCAGTACCATGGTGTGTCACAGTACCTCCAAAACACACACATGCTAATACTTACTCCTGCGTAACAGCTTACATCAAACTCAGAGACGCAAATGAAACTCACTCTCCTGTCAGACACTGTTAATGCATTCACACAAAATCACCACACATCTGCGCAAGCTTTCACATGCAGCCTTGAGAAATGTGTCTGGCTGCTCCCTCTTTCACCTGCATTACTGAAACAAGTGAAAGCACAGCTGTATAATCGGTTGTATTCTGAGCACCCGGTGGTCATTTCAGGTGGGCTTTACCTGTAGTTCTGACCACAGCCAGCAGCAAGAAGAGTAGAGCACTGCCTGACAGGGCATCATCCTTCAGCACTTCACAGATTTCAGACAGAATTCAGTCTACCAAAATACTAAATGAGGGATGGTGAATGAGAGCAAGTCAGAGACGCAGGAACAAGGACAGAACGAACTGAAGCCAGCACCTCGATATTCAGATTATATATATTGTTTTAAGACTTAAACTTTTGTATTTAAAACCATAAGCTCAGTTATAAAACATCCCTTGAGAAAATTAACCATGGTTTTACTACCAAAAAAATAAATAAATAAACCATGGTAACCTCAAATTAACCACGATTTTGCTATTCTGACCATAGTTAACCATGGTACTTGTAGTAAAACGGGTTATACAAATGGTAATCAATACGCCAAAAAGCCATACACTTTTGTTACAATAAAACCATGGTTAATTTTCATAAGGGAAAGTGCATTTTAGAGCAAATACAGACTGTCTCTATATATTGTACTAATTACATACTAATTACAGAACGAGTGTATTTATGTTTTTGTATAATTAAGAATTGATACATTTACTATAATGATAATAATAAAACAATTTCATTCTCAATTTAGTAAACAAACACAACTTAAGCAAAATAGATTAATTAAACCTTAATTGTTTAATTTATCCCACCTTTATTTATCTATCCCATCATATTTTAATAAATACATATTTAGATCCTCCAAAACTCACCTGCAGCTAGGCTTGGACCCAAATGAAATCACTGATCGCTCACCCGAGACCCCCAGCAGAGGACAGGACAGCTGGACCCTGAATGGACCGCGCAGAAGAGGTCGATCCGTGTCTTCTGATGGGGTAAGAAAAGTTCGGGTCAGCTGATGTAGTTCAGAGGGGGGCGGGGCCGAGTGGAGCGGAGACGCGCGCGCTGGAGGCGGGAAGAGCTTTCCCGCGCGCTGGACTGAGGGAGAGAAAGATTGAGGAGCTAGCGTCGAAAACAGGTATAAAAGACACATCGCGATTACATTTAGTGAACATTTAAACAAATCTACCTTTCTGGTGTGAACAAGACAACTTGGAAACGAAAAAAGTGAGATAAAAGCCCGTTTTTGTTGTTGTTTTTCCAAGACAAAAAGTAGCCTGCTGTAGTGGTAGTATATGTGGTAAGTTAATGTTTTGATTCGTACCGCGCCATAATCTTCGTGGTAATACTACGGTACTTTTGTTAGTTCAAATTAAAAACAGGACAACTTAGAAACAAAAACTGAGAGAAGACCCCTGTGTTTTGTTTTTTTTGGACAAAAAGTACTAGTGGTAATAGTGATGTAAGATGTGAATGACACGTTTTCCATTCATTATGGCAATACTACAGTAGTACTTTTAGTATTCTTGTTATAGTTAAAATTAATTTAGCTGTTTGAAGAGAAAGATTCAAATGTGGGCATTAAAAACCACAACACGATTAAATCTTGTAAGATTATTTTATTTTCTGACAAACAATTAGTGTGGTGGTGCTATGGTACAGTTATATGAGATTTAGTAGATGATAAGGAAGAACTTTAAGTATATGATAACAACAACAACAACAAAAAGTACCATGGTATTATTATGATGCTTTGGATGTTACCATGGTACTTTGTTGTTGTTGTTGTGGTTATCATGAATCAACCAAGCATTTATTTAGCTGATTGTTCCTGTTAATTCTGCACACAGTGATCAATTAACACAAAATCAAATTCCTTAATAAGTTTGCAATGGCATTGATTTCAAAGCGTTCATCGTAATTCAACTAATCACTTGGCTCAATTATTTTGCGTAGTTGATGACCGTAAGAAACAATTGAATTCATCCAGAAATTGAATTTTCTAATGAGACCAGTGTTTTAGTTATTATTTTCTTTTTGGTCAAAGTGACATATTTCATTGGATTAGATGTTGTTGTTTCACAGAAGAGCAGGTGAGAGTTGGGCACCGCTAAAGCTCCCTATAAGTGAACCTTTTACAAAATATCACGCTATTGCCTGTTATTGTCTCCACGGCAACAGTATAACCAAAGTCCTGTTTTAGCAGTAACTCAATGTCGAGCTGATTTCCAGAAAGCACTTATAGCCTGATCAACATGTTGGATAAAAGCATTTGGCAAATAAATATAAGTACAACCAACTATGTCCTTCATTTTAAAATACAAGTAACTAAAAGTCTTATGTGTGGGGTCTGAACACTGTGAAGTCACACTTAACACTGAAGATTGATCGTTCATTACTTTTACGAATCTTATTATAATTAACTATCTAAAAAAAAAACTGATTGATCAAATGTCCTCTATAAAAATATTAACATCTTTGGATTTTAGACACCAATAATATCAAAGAATGTTTTACTTGCTAACATTCTCTGATTGATTTAAACAGTATTATACACCAAACAACATAACTATCTTGAATAACAAATCATATTTAGAACTTATATCCGCAATACTTTCTGAGTCAAACAGATGTTAAAGTTTTAATAATATGGCTTTGATCAGAGGAGCATATTAAGAATCAAGGAAAGATAAGAGGCTTGGTTAAAATTATTTTAAATAAGCCAGCATGGGAATAGTGAGAAAATGCCTCCAGAAAAGGAAATTCCATGTTATCCCTTTGAGTCGTTAAAAATTATTAAACAATACTGAATATAGAATCAGAAATAGATAAAAGATAGAAAGAATTATGACTTTAGTATTACATGGTTTCATAAGAGCAAAAGTTTAATTGTGAACTAAAACTGAATGGGTAAAGTTTTGTGAACAAAGTCTTTTTTTTCCCTTTTCAATTGGCATCGGTATCCATTTTACACTAATGTAAACCAACAATAGTTTTTGTTACATTTGGAGATTTTAACATTTTAAATCTCTCTAGCATTTTTCATATCTTTGCATGCAAAAAAACCCACTGGATTTCATGCAAAAGCACTGCAGACGTCGTGAACATCTAAGGTACTGTCAGTATTGGACATGTTTTCTGATATCTCGTCCACACTGATTCTGTAATCGATCGATCAGCAATTTCTCATTTAGTATGGACACAGAAATTGCTTGTCACTGGATTGCTGTAATCCTAATTCACTCAACTTCAGTCATATTCATGAACTGCAATAGTTAACCAATTGTCTGCTTGCACATAACCCCACAGTATTTTACAATATAAAGCCAATAAAACAAATTTTGTATCAGTGTCCCACCATCAGATTAAACAGCTGTCCTTTAGGATCATGGCCACAGCTTCTCCTCATGGTCAACTATCCGAGGGAAGACAGCTAATTGACTTTGGAGGACTTGGTCTACAAGATAAAAACAAAAATGATGTAAACAAATAAAAAGACACACACAGAAAGAGATATATTAAGAGAGAGTGTAAACAACTTTACCAGATATAACAGAGATATAACAGATATGAGCATTTTTGGAGTCGCTGAAAAACAAACATGGTAGTTATCTTCACCTTGAGCAGAAACATGGTGGAACAGAAAGCTTCTGTCTGCAGATGAACAGATTACTCTACTGTTAACAGACACACAAGACCAACATCTTGAATTGTCAAAAACTCAAACACACATTGTTTTGAAATGCTTCTCAAGGAAAAACTGCTTTTCATTTACTGTGTTCTCTGAAACAAGCAACACTTTTACCAGAAGAGTCCACTTTTACAGTTTTTAACTATAGTAAAACCATAAAACAATATTTGAAATAAGATAAACATTAATAATATATATATATTCATATTCAGTCATGGCCAAACATTTCGGCACCCTTGCAATTCTGTCAGAAAATGCAACCCTTTTCTTAGAAAATTGTTGCAGTTGCAAATGTTTTTAAAAAAAAAAACAGAGAAGAAAAGTCAAATCTGATACAAATCCACACAGAAACTGGACAAAATGATTGGCATCCTTAACTTAATATTTGGAAGCACCCCCTTTGGAAACATTAACTGACATCAATTGCTTCCGGTAAGCATGAATGAGTTTCCTCTCTTCCTCTCTACTGGACCACTCTTCTTTTGCAAACTGCTCCAGGTCATTCAGATTTGTAAGATGCTTTCTCCCAACTGCTGTTTTGAGATCTTTCCACAGGTGTTCTATAGGATTCAGATCTGGATTCATTGCTGGCCATTTCAGAACTCTCCAGCGCTTTGTTTGTAACCATTTCGGAGTACTTTTTGAAGTGTGTTATGTGTCATTGTGCTGCCATTGACCCATGACCTCTGGTGGAGACGCAGCTTTCTGACACTGGACACTACATAGCACCCCAAAATTCTTTGGTAATCATCAGATTTCATGATACCATTCACACAGTCAAGGCATCCAGTGCCAGAAGCAGCAAAGCAACCCCAAAACATCTTTGAACCTCCACCATGTTTGACTGTGTTCTTTTCTTTGAAGGCCTCATTTCTTTTTCTGTAAACAGTGCCATGATGTCCTTTACCAAAAAGCTCTACTTTTGTCTCGTCTGTCCACAGTACTTTCTCACAGAAGGATTGTTGTTTTGTCACATACGTTTTGGCAAACTCCAGTCTTGCTTTTTTATGCCTTTGTGTCAGCAGTGGTGTCTTCCAGGGTCTCCTACCATAGCGTCCCTTTTCATTCAGATGGCGACGGATAGTGCGAGCTGACACAGTTGTACCCTGTGTCTGCAGATCAGCTTGAATTTGTTGGGAAGTTAATCAGGGTTCTTTATCCACCTTCGAACAATCCTTCGTTTTAATTTTTCATTAATTTTGCTTTTCCGTCCACATCCAGGGAGGTTAACTACAGTGCCATGGGCTGTACATCTATTGATGATATTGTGCACAGTGGACACAGGAACATTAAGATCTCTGGAGATGGACTTGTAGCCTTGAGATTGTCCATGTTTTTTTCTCTCAAATCCATAGACAACTCACTCTTTCCACTTCTTTCTTTTCTCCATGCTCAGTGTGACGCAGAACACAAAGGTTGAGTCAACTTTTCTCCATTTTAACTGGTTGCAAGTGTGATTACTAAATTGCCCACATCTGTTACTCGCCACAGGTGTGTCTAAGTACAAATTACAGGAGCATCACATGCTTGAAAAGCAGTTATTTCTACAATTTTGACAAGGCGCCAATCATTTTGTCCAATCCATTTTTGAGTTATTTGTAAAAGTTTATCAAGGTTGACATTTCTTCTCTTTTTGTGTGTGTTGTTGCAGTGCAAACAGAAACAATAAGCACGTGAATACCAACATATTTGCAATTAGAACAATTTTCTGACATAATTGCAAGGGTGCCGATATTTTTGGCCATGACTGTGTATATACTAAAACTTCAACGAAAATTAAACAGAAAACAGGACATCTACAGACTAATTCAAAATGTGATTAATAAAAGTCTCTCTCTCAAAGAAATAAAACTTCAACATTGAAACGAAAACAGAAAATATAAAAACTAATATGAAAATAATAACATACTACAATATTAACTGAAATAAACATTAATACAATTTTTTAACTCTTTAGGCGTATTAAAACAAAAATAAGAATGACAAAAGTACATAAATTAATACGAACTAATTTAAATGAAAAAGTAAACATTAATAAAAACTCTATAGACATAAAAATGACAAAATCACATAACAGAATTACCAAAGCTTCCACTACAATTACAATAATATATGACAAAAACACATCAAAGGACAAAAATTAAGATTAAAATGAAAACAGGAAATATTAAAATAAAAACAAATCCAAAATATTAACTAAAACTAGAATAGTATCTTAGTGATATTAAAAAAATATTCGGATTACTGCTTATACTTTGGGTTGAGTACATGAACAAACCCCTAAATCTAATTGTTATACTTTGGGATTTTAAAAATCTAATTTCCAACATTAAAGTTTGAACAACGTTCACAAATCCAACCATGTTGTTGGTACTTTGCCAGCTCGATCATCTCAGAAAAAGAGCGCAGTATTTTGTTATGATTTCTTTAAAAAAGGCACTCCGAGTTCAACTGTGTGGAAATATAATAAATCTGCAGAATATTTAATGTGATGAGACCAGAACACACCTGAACCTTCCCAACAAATCAGAGCCACATGACCCCGCGCAGAACGAGCAGCTGCTGCAATCTCGGAGATGTTTAAAAACATCATGCAATTTAATCACTTTAGTCTGCTCTGATGACGTTCAATTAACTCACATCAGATGTTTTTGTTAGTCTGGAGCAAGATAATTTGGACTGTGCATTTTCAGTCTGTCTGAGTGGCCTCTTTACATTGAATCATCACAAAATACCAGGAAAAATGCAAGAGTGGAAAGAGAAATGTTTTCTCTCAAATTCTTTACAGGGTTTCTCAAACTTTTTTGAAGGACCGTTTCACATAACTTCTGCTGTTCACAAAAGATGTTTTTAAATTCCTTTTTTTCTAATGAAAATGCGTTACATATTACTGGTTATCTAAAAATTGGCAAAGCAAGATGTCTTGAGAAGCCATGAGATGTAAGAAATTAAGCTTAGTTTTCTTGGGGAAAATTACCAGAATTAGGTGTGTTAATGCTTAAAACGAGACAGAAATCTATCAGTGGGGTCACAAAATAATCTTCATTTCCCTTTGGATGAAGTTTATTTTTTCTTACATTTAACATATCTTTAAACAAACTATTATTTTTACTATTGCTAAAAACAATTACTATTCAAATGTATTCATAAATTTAAATCATGTAACCTGATTGTTTTAAGAGTTAAAATATCTGCATTTACAAAATAAATTCTGGATAATATATCATCACTCCCAGTTTCTGTTCATTAAACATTTGGAAAAAAGTAGGTTTGTCATAATTACAGCAGAAATACCAGCAGAAATATATCTTACTTTTATTATATGGGGTCTTTGAATATTGTGTTGGTTGCGAACCACTGCTAAAATTAAAGTCCATGCTGGCCAAACTTTTATTTTTTTCTTACCAAATTAATTAAAATTATAATAATAATTGCATTAGGCAATAGTAATTAAGCTGACTTGTGATTGGATTTCATGGAGATTTTTAGGGTCTCTTATTTTGTGACTACAAATCAAATTTGAAAACTGAATGGGCTTGAGAATGAAATAAGCTGATAGTTTACTGCCACCTTCCTGCAGTGATTAAGTATTGACATGACCGTCAATATGCATTAGCAGTTACACTACAAATGTGACATGACCAAATCCATCACTGCCTACCTTCATAGATGATCGAATCCAAATGGTCCTTCAAGATGAATCTTTCCCTGCTTTATATTTAGCATGTTAATATCAGGTGAAAAAGGGACCATTGTACTATATTAAAATACTTCACCGCAACTCAAATGTTGGCCATTTATGGTAAAAATGCATGTCATGTTACTGGAGTTTAGTGTGTTGTTATTTCCTCGGAAAAAGCCAAATTATGGAGCAGATAAACAATGACTCAATTAGTCCATGAGGGAGAATAAGATCTAGGAGTGTCGTTTGTTCACAGAACAACATGACCTCCCATTCTACAGCTCCATCTCGGTCCCCATGGATACTTTCTCCTCTCCTCTGCATGGGGAATAATGAGACATTATCTCAAAAGTGTTTCAACCCATCCCTTCATCATGTTTTAAACAAGGTCCCCACAGCACACTTTGTACTCGCTGGTTTATTTGCTGACGTAATGGATGGTTCTGCCACCTTCACTCTGCCATTTTGGAAATAAATTGGAGTTGGAGTAAATAATTTGATGTGAAAGTGTATGTGTTAGGATGTTCACATCTTATTTTTAGTTTGGAGACATCTGTGTGCGATTGATCTTTCCATTCTGCTCCTGGTCAGTTTCATCCTGCAACACTCATAATCTTAAATTTGCCTCCGTTTAATTTTGGTTAATTTTCCACAATTTGACTCTGGTCAAAAAATATTTTACCCTTCTCTTTAATTTCATTAAAGAGACATGAAAAAAAAAATTATATGACATCCATTCTCCCAAAAAAAGTTGAGTTGTTTAATATAGTCATATTCAGGCATAGCATTTCCATAGTTAGTCAGGTTTCAGTGAGAAAGAAAAACAGAATCTCTAAAAAATACAAATCTAGAGGTTGATGCTGCCTTTCATAAGGGACATGCTCATAACACAGTAAACACATACAAACTCAAGGATCTCAAAACAACCAACAACTGACACAAAAGTGTTTCCACTACTCTCAAATTCTGTGCTGCCCTCGTCTGGTTAAATGAGTACATTACAGCAGTAAACAGTCTCTGGATTGTGTGTGATATATCGATACATTGGACAAAAAAGAAAATGGAGACAAAAAGACAGAAGAAGTGAGAATTCGGTGAGTCATTTTACTCGTGTCATTACCATAAAACTTTACTCTGCTAGGCAACAAGCTCCCATAAAGTGCTGCAGTGATGTATTTATGTAGGCCGGCAACCCATACGTTAGCATCACCCTGGTTTATTCCACAAAAACCCATTGTGATTTTTTTTTTCATTAGTTTTTGGATTATTACAGAAAATAAGCTCTGTGGTCAACAAAAGTTAGATTTGTACACATTCTGTTCATTATGATAATTTAACAACTATGCATTTTGAAGCCTAAATATAATCACTAGAAGTAAACAGCTAAATGTAGGCTATGAATGAACTACACAACTACAGTTTACGGCTGTGCAAGTGACTTGTGAGTGCAACACAGGTAACGTCCCCAACAACCTCTGTAGTCCTATTTAGTCACTTGTTAACAACTGCCTTTTTCAAGACTAGGGGGTATTATTCATGCACTTTATGTTGTAGAATAAAGTGTGGAAATATGTTGAGCTTGTGTTAACCCCAGAGATTATTTCAGACATTTAACCAAAAAACAATCACAATGATGGAACCAGAGGTGATAAAATGTGCACTGGCCTAAAACAAATTGATCACCCCTACAGCACTCTATTCACAAGCTTAATTACTTCATTTGCATCTGGTGCTAAGTATAATGTCATGAATGAGGCTGACTGACTATTTGAAAATCCTGCCTCTTTGCAATTAGGGCGAGAAATCATTGTGGCCACCAGCTTTCAGAGCTTCACATTATGTGGATTCTTGAATCTCTTCATGTTTGCTGTATCTCCTATAGTCAGATGGAGTCATTTCCTCAAGGTTCAATCACTCATGGGCCCAGTACGCTTACTCTCTTTATGGTTTCATGTTGAACAAACCCATGTTCCATTGGCAGGAAGCCTCAGAGGAAGCATTAGTCCTCACGCCAAGCAGGCTTGATGGGGACAAGGATGCGAGAACCACATATCCCATACCTAGCAGCGTCAGTATGCACACTTGTGTCCTAGCAGAAGTCAGAGACATAGTCAAAGTCCCTGAAGTAGTCCTGGTCTTTCCGCGATAGGGTCCGGCGTTCACGAGGAGGCGTCAAGGTCGGAGCTTCGTTCGTAAACTCTGCATCAAAATTACTGACGTCTTCCTTTCCCTTCACTGCAGGAATGAAAGGAGGAGGAACTTGCCTCTGCAAAAGCGCATCCCAGTCTATATTCTACAGAGTGAGAGAAGATGATTGAGACACATCATCACTAAGATTGAAACTTTGGCATTATTCTTTGGCCTAAAAGGACATGGCAATGAAACAAAATATGAGATGTGAAGAAAAATTCAGATGTTTTCTCAGAGTGCAATACTCTTGTGAGAGTATGAAATGGCTTCTTGGGGGAAGCAATTATTTTGTGAGAAAATGCTAATGTTTTGCAAGCGAACACAAAGTTCCTTGGAGGAACACAAAAGTTTTGCGAGCATTGAAATATTCTCTTGCAAAGGTGTTATGTTCTACTGAGAAACTTTTGCGTTTACTTGCAAAAGCACTGACTTAAAATGTTTTTTTTTACTTTCCACCCCATATTATTTCTATATTTCCAAGAGTTTTGCAACTCAACAAATATTTTGCAAGGGAACACAAATGGCGCTTTTCCATTGCATGGTACGATTCGGTACGGCTCACTTTTTTTTTTTTTCATTGGGTACATTCAGGCACATTCACATATCCTATTGGGCAACATAGGCTGCAAGCCCAGGGCCCCGAACACTAGGGATGCCCCAGGGAAAATTCTCCTGTTCCATATAATACGGAATCGTCCCGTATTAAAGGCATCAGAGAAGAGTTCCATATGAAAGATATACGGAATGCAGTTCGTCCCGTTTTTGCAGGCATATGCCATATGACCACCTAGACCAGTGCTTCTGAAACTCTGGACTCCGGTCCGCATCCGGACCCGGAGGGAATTCAATCCGGACCCGCCTCCATTTCGTATTTCAAGAGCACTTATTATATTTCCTACTTTGATAAACGCATGTTAAACTTGTAAATCATTTTTTTTATTATTATTGTTATCACTTAGATTATCCGCATCCTAAATTATTACTATGTGCAGTCACATTTCCATAGTGGTAAAAAATACTCAGGCCAGTTTTTGCAACGTGCGTGACATTTTTGTATAACGGATGAGGATTTAATTGAGGAAGTCTCTTTGAAGAAGAGCAGGAAGAAGCCATTTTAGTGGTGAGTGATATTTAATTAATTTAATTTGCTGGGCTGTTTCTGATTTGTAAGATTATTACTCAATAATAATGTTTATGTAAAAAGCCTATATGGGATTATGACGTGCGCATTGTGTTTGTCTATTTATTTTACGAGTGTGTTTATTTTAGAATGCGTGCGTATTTATATGCTGTTTGTTTACATTTACATTTAGTCATTTAGCAGACGCTTTTATCCAAAGCGACTTACAATTGGGGAGTACATAAAGCGATTAATCTTGAAGAGGCAAACATACAGAAGAAGTGCCAATAACACCAAGTCTCAGGCATTGTTCAAATAAGTACAAGCTAGCAAGGGAAGGAGAGAAAGATTAAGATTTTGAAAAAGTGAAAGATATATATATTTTTTTTCAAGTAGTCAAGTAGAGTTGAAAGAGATGAGTTTTCAGTTGTTGCTTGAAGATTGACAGGGATCCAGCATTCCGGATGGAGGTGGGAAGATCATTCCACCAGCCAGGAATGGTGAAAGAGAATGTTTTGGAGAGTGATTTTGAGCCTCTCTGTGATGGTACCACGAGGCGTTGCTCACTAGCAGATCTCAGACTTCTGGAAGGGATGTAGATTCGTAATAGTGAGTGGAAGTAGGTGGGTGCTGAGCCTGTGGTTGTTCTATATGCAAGCATCAGTGTCTTGAACTGGATGCGAGCTGCAAATGGTAGCCAGTGCAAGGACACAAAGAGAGGTGTAACATGGGCTCTTTTGGGCTCGTTGAAGACCAGTCGTGTCGCTGCATTCTGAATCATTTGTAGAGGTTTGATTGTGTTTGATGGAAGTCCAGCTAGAAGAGCATTGCAGTAGTCCAGTCTAGAAATGACAATGGCCTGGACAAGAAGTTGTGCAGCATGCTCTGTCAGAAAAGGCCTGATCTTTCTGATGTTGTGTAGTGCAAACCTGCAAGATCGAGCAGTCTTTGCAATGTGCTCTTTGAATGTCAGCTGGTCATCGAAGATTACACCAAGATTTCTGACCGAAGCTGATGGGGTAATTGTTGATGAACCTAACTGAATCGTGAAGTCATGCTGTAGAGTTGGAGTTGCAGGAAAGACAAGAAGCTCAGTCTTTGCCAGGTTGAGCTGTAGATGGTGTTCTTTCATCCATGCCGAGATGTCCGCCAGGCAGCCTGAGATCCGTGCAGCTACCGTTGGATCATCTGGTCGAAATGAGAGATAGAGCTGTGTGTCATCAGCGTAGAAATAGTAGGAGAAGCCATGTGCCTGTATAATGGGAGTCAGTGATGTAGTGTATGTGGAGAAAAGGAGGGGTCCAAGAACCGATCCCTGGGGAACCCCAATGACCAATTTATGTGCTTTGGATACCTTCCCTCCCCAGGCCACCCTGAAAGACCGACCAGTGAGATACGATTCAAACCAGCGAAGTGGAATTCCAGTAATGAGAGGGTGGACAGGAGGATCTGATGATTGACAGTGTCAAAAGCGGCAGACAGATCCAGCAGAATGAGGACTGATGATTTGGAATCGGCTTTTGCAATTCGCAGGGCTTCAGTGACCGAGAGTAGCGCAGTCTCAGTTGAATGGCCACTCCTGAAACCTGACTGTTTAGCATCCAGTTTGCTGTTCTGTGAAAGAAACAATGAGACCTGGTTGAAGACAACTCATTCGAGTGTTTTGGCAATGAATGGAAGGAAAGAGACAGGTCTGTAGTTTTCTAAAAGAGAAGTGTTTAATGTAGGTTTTTTTGAGCAGTGGGGTTACCCGAGCCTGCTTGAATGCAGTGGGGAAGATGCCTGTGAGGAGAGATGTGTTGATAATGTGTGTGAGTGCGGGAGAGATTGCTTGGAGAAGGTGTGAGGGGATAGGGTCTAGAGGACATGTTGTAGGATGGCTGGAGTGGAGTAGTTTGGATACTTCCGCCTCAGTGAGGGGACAGAAGGAGAAGATGGGAGTTTGAGCAGTGGATCTAGTTGGTTGGGGGTCCTGTGTGAGTGGAGGTGAAAACTGACTACTGATTGTTTTAGTTTTGTTTGTAAAAAAAAAGTTGCAAAGTCATCAGCTGTTATAGACGTGGTGGGAGGTGGTGAACTTGGTGTTTGTTCATTGAATATAACCGGCATAGGCTATACCGGGGGAGGGGTTGTATGGGGGGGCCCCGCAGCCTCGTTAGCCCAGGGCACCACAAAGGCTTAACGCAGCACTGGATACAGTACCTGGTACTTTTTTCAGTACCACCTCGGCTGAGGTTCCAAGCGAGCCATTTCATTACCAAAATGTGATATGTAAACCCTGCTGATCACTGATTGGCTGGATCCAGCAAGAGCTTGATGGGGTGATGTGTATAATCCCGCCCACTCTAAAGCGGTAGTAAACTGCAATGGAAACGGGAACATAGCTGAGCTGTGCTGTGCTGAGCCGTACTATGCAGTGGAAAGCACCAAAAGATTCTCTGAGTAACACAAAAGTTTTGCAAGAGAACACAAAAGTATTTAAATAAAATATTTCTTCCCATCTCATTTTTTTTTATCATCCCCCCCCATCTATTTAGGGACTTAATAATATTGTGGCAAACAAAGTCTTCATACTCTAAAGAAGGGTTGTTTCTTGATGTCCTCTGCGTCTTTCTCACTGGAGCCCAGTCTTTTCTCAGCATTACGCCTCAGCAGCTACCAATGGAAAACAAGGAAATGCCTTTCAGTTAGCAAACAGCCAATCAGAGAACAGCCTTGAGAAAAAAAAAAAATCTTACCCGTCTCATGATACCAATGGCCTCGGTGGAGAGGAATCTTGGGTAACGTACTTCATCATTTACAATGCTGTCAAACACCTCCTCCTCATCATCACCAGGGAACGGTGACTGGAAACATAGGTTATGTATCAGAAAATTTTCTCAATTATTATCTCGATTATTTTTCAAAAAATAAGACTTCGTATTTGAATACTGCATCTGCAAATGTATGTTGATTTAAGAATGTTTAGATGTTTGTACTGGAAAAAAGAAAATACTGAAACAAAATCACACTTTGTGGTGAGCTTCAGTAGATTCTGTTAGACTTATGCTTCATTCAAGAAAAAAAAATACTGGAAAACAATATAATAAAATATTGCACAAACACACACACACCTCTCCAACCAGCATCTCGTAAATGAGCACACCAAGACCCCACCAGTCCACAGCTCTGGTGTAGGATGTGTCTGTTAGAACCTCAGGAGCAAGAAACTCCGGAGTCCCACAAAATGTACTGGTTCTGTCGCCATGACCCATTCCTACAGGACAGAAGATAAAAACAAAATATTGAAAAAACAGTAAGAGAGAGCAAAAAGGAGATTACGCGTGTAGTAAAAATACCAGTTTAATATGGAGCTATTGTTTCAGCTCCGGGAATTAGTTATTAAATATTTAATATGCTCGATTAAGCCCTATTAATATTTCTTTACAGTTTACACCTTATTAAGTGCTTGTCCAGCAATCACTAAAAAGTACATTCTGTTAATCTAATTAAAATCTCGCTTACATTCCCCGTGGCCCCAGGTAATGATAAACAAGATTAATAATTTCTCTTTTGAGCTAGGCTGCGTTATCTTTAGGGCAAATAAGGATAAAAATACTTAAAATCACATTCCAGAGACACTTGGTTATAAAATGGAAAAGGTTATTCGTGATATGGCTATTCTAACATAAATGGATTAACTGAGAAGACATAGACATACACACACATAGAGAGTTTTGGGTTAAGGTTTAGAGAATGACATTCTTTCCTATTTCATAACTTAGCCAACCAGCAAAAAGATCACGAACAAATACGTATGTTTTGTTACTGCATTCAGATCATATTTTAACCAATTCAGTCAGGATTAGGAATTCAGTTTGTACTTGCTTGAATGGGTTTAAAGCAGGCTCGGAGTTGGTTCGTTTTCCCGCGTGAGTTCAGTTCTTTGTTTCGGACGTCACGTGTTCAGCTCGGGCTCCTTCGGTTGTTCTCGTGTGGAGACTTGAGATGGCTGCGTGACGTCATCGGGAAAGCTCTCCTCCGCAATCGTTGACTTCGTGGCTCCGTTACGGCTTTGGCACGGTCTTAGACCCCCTCCGATGGTTGGTTTCGTTGAGAGAGAGTCCGGCGGGCCGGCTTCCAGGTCAGCCTTGCGCGCGTTTGAGCGCGCAGGAGTTCAGGAGCGCCAGAGAGTTGCAAGAGGAAGAGAGAGCGAGCACGCGAACGCGCCTCGTCTTTTCAACTGTCCGGTTTGGACGCCGCCCACCGGCGGCTGATCGAATCAGATTGTCCGTATGGGGCGGAGCTCCACCCATGTCCATGGTTTTCTTGCAAGGCATTTTTCATGCGATTGAGAAATAACTTTTACCCATGTATTTAAACTTTTATCAAGTTTACACATTTATAATATCACCACATTCGTTATCGTACTGCTTTATGAAATTTTGCAACCATTCGTAAAAGTCTAAACACTGCAGCCTACACATTCCAGGTTAAAGCACGATTAGAAATCAGCCCACGTTTTCCTAAATTAATATTCATATTCCACAAGCATATGAGAGAAAGAGTACACATTAATATTCATATATTTCTTTGTGGATGCTTTGAAAGTCATGAAATGAACGAATGTCTTTGAGAAGCATTCCCGCACATTCCTTTTGTTCCACAACAGGAAGAAAACGCGCGCTTTTGCGCTGAGGCGGAGGAGGGGCTTTTAGAGGGCTGCTGATTCTTTAGCTGCCCCCCTTCTGGTGACTTGTAGAGTTGAATTCCTGCCGATATATAGGTTACATATCCCCCTCGGGCTTGGTGATGTTCCCCTGATGGAACATTGTCAGGCCCTGGAACAAGAGGCAGGAAGAACAGGCACATACAAGACACAAACATCATTCCTATCACTGACTAAAACCTGGTGCAGGGTAATTTGGGAAGGAACAGGTTAGAAACTTGAGAAGACATAGGGATGCATTGTTTATCATTATTGACAATTGGGTCGTTTTTGACTGTTTTAATTGTCAGGGGCTCGACGAGGCGGTATAGGCATGATCTCAGTCAGGTTGTTCAAATTCTCGGGTTCTCGGTCGGGATTACCACGTCGAAAAAGGCGAGGGACGCCTGACGTGCATTTGTTGAGAGACTCTTGGACGACGTTCACTCGCTTGTGTAGGAGGAAGGCCAGTGTCAAATTCATAACATATCCTACGATAGTAGAGATACAAAGCGCCGTGTCAGCGGCAGACCAGGACCGAATAATTGGCGCGCCGGCGGGCGGAAGGCGAGCGATAGCTTCTAGCGCTGTCAGCCGGTGTCAATTCACTAAGAGATTTCGATTTTAACCTGATATTCATCGTCGGTGAGGTGATACAATGCTAACTCGTCAATATGGAGGATCACGCCCTTCGGGACAGTGATCCATAACATTTGGTTGGGCAAATTAATGCGCGTGGCGTCGTGTTAATCGCATGTGAGGGTGGCTGGTCGTGCTGGGGTACTGACCAGCCAACGGTTTCTGATGATTTCGGCTTGCGTTACCTCAACTTGAGAACGTGGTGTTGTTTCGGCGGGGCAGCTAGTGTCGGGTTTAATGGATTCTAAACCGCAGATGCCCTTGGTATTATCGCGTACGCAGAGTTTACTCGGGTAGGGGGGAAGTGAATGTCCTAAGTGAGCGTGCCCATCTTTGAGTTTGGGGCCAGATACAACCGTTCGTTGTTCTCGTAATACGCAGCGACTTTAGGAGTTTGGATTTTTTACATAGGTTTTCCCTTGCCGTAATCCCGCATTCACAACGTCTTTGAGCCGGTAAACATTATTAACGTCGATAATGGGCAAACTGAAAAGGCCACTAAATCACCTGTTTCCGGGTTTGCGTATATGGGAATAGCGCTACCGGGAAAGGGGCGAGATGGGTTTGGATGAGACTAGCGGGGCCCGCAGTGGCCGAAGTTACAACGTTTGAACAAGGCTAAGAGGTATCGTGTAGCACGGAATCCTATTCATGGCTACGTTGTCAATCGAGGAACTTACATCGTGTATCATGTCGTTCATGACTTTGGCGGGTGGCCTCGATCGGTCGACAGCGGTTCTCACAGCGAATTACAACGACTTTACTGACGGAAGTCGATCTCAATTTCAGGACCTGGATTCAAGGTTTGGTTAAGGGGTTCAAAGTGAAAGAGAGGAAAGGAAACACAAAGTGAGACACGCGATAAAGAACCCAAACGATAAAGTAAATAAAAAAAAAAATAGTTTTAAACTAAAAATAAAATAAAATAAAAATTAAAAAAAAAAAAAATTAATAAAAAAATTATATAATAATGGAAAAAAAAAATTGAGAGTAACTCCTCTCTACTAGATTGGTCCTAGCAGTGCTGCGGAGGAGAGAATATGGGTTGTGTCTAAGCATGGTTGCTATATGTTTTCCTAAAATGACAATATTTATGCTTGTGTGGTGCATATGGTTGTCGGTCTGTGTCAGTGGGTCGGATCTTCCCCTTTTCCTGTCGGTGGTTTGGATTTGCCGGTTGGCACTGGCAACCCATCATGGTGCATCGTGTGCGTGTGTCCGTGTACTCCCTCTACTCCTCTGGCCGTGAGGTACTACGAGCTGTGGCGCAGTGAGTGGCTCAGGGACATACGTGTGGACACCGTCTTGCAGATGCAGCATGTTGTCGACAGAGTGGAGCTTGCGGAGCTCGGAGGATGTGTTCAGGTCCATATAGGAAATGGAATGTTCAAATGGGTTTGACATGTGAGCTGTCAAGGTTCGTAGTGACGAATCCGCATGTGAGGGTGAGGAGATCGTCAGCAGCGAACTGAGGTGGTATGGTAATGCAGGAGGGCAGGGGTGTGCTCGTCAGTGGCGTGCTGGCGGCGGGTTACTGCTGCCACTGTAGGGTTGGGCGGGAGGGCATGAAAGGTCCAGGACTCTTCATGTGATGCACCTGCTATGGTGAGGGCATCGTTTTGGTCATTTGAGGGGCTGGAGTTTGGGAGGAAACGTTTAGGATGTCAGACCTGATCTGGTGTTCTCCGGAGGGATGGCAGGTGACTGAGACAGCACTTTCAGGAACTTGGAGTTTCATCAGCAGGTGTTTGTTGGACGCTGCTGTGATTTGGAGTATTGGGTGTTGAGTTAGTGTTTAACTCTGTTGCTGGGTTTTCAGGTGGGGTTTCATGTCCATCTGAAGTTAGGGTGTTTACTGTTCTCTGAGAGCAAGGTGAAGCGGTGCTGTTTTCTGGGGCTGATTTGTTCAGCTTGTCACTGCCGTTCCGTCTGACAGCTAGTCAGGCTGACTCTGGTTCGTCTTCCTTTTCCCACTGATTCTCATGAGACCACTTCTCCCAGTGTCGTCCAGGTGAGCGTTGACGTCCACGCGGTTCATCCCATCGGTCATACCTCTGTTCAGGTCGAGTGTCAGCGTGTGAGTCTCGTTCCCTGTTGGACGGGAGTGCATTCCATTCTCTGTGTGGTGGCTTAGCGCTGTCTTGGCGTTGGGTGCCCTCTAGAGCCAGTTCATGGTGTTGCGTGTTGAAATCAAGAACTGCTGGGGTTTTTGTGCTCTTTTCTGAGGCCATCTTTTGTTTGTAGTAGGCCTTTTGCACCAAGTCTCGCAACTGCTGAGTGTTCATCGTTCGTGGACATGCGAGAACGCCAAGATGGTGGCTTATGCCAGGATGAAGATTCCTGAGGAAGAGAGTTTTAAAGTTCAGTTCATCTTCCATGTCAGAATCATTGCGAGTTCCAAAATATGCTTGTCTGAGTCGACTATAGTAAGCTTGAGGAGTGTCGTGACGTCCTTGTCTCGTCTCCAGGGCAGCCACTAAGCCTTGATCGGACTCAGGGTCGGCGAACTCTTTAATAAGGGCTTTTCGCAGCCGTTGGTAATCAGTCTTTGTGTTAACAGGCTGCCGGTCCAGGAAGCTGCGTACTTCAGGGCTGGATGTCGTTCGGAGTAAATAGAGTTTATCTTTGTCCGTAACGTTAGGTCGCATTTCCAGATGGAAATCAATATCTTGCAGATACGCCTGGACCGTTTGGCTGTTTGGCACGCTGGGGTTGAATTTGCTAACGTTTCGGGCGAGCTTGTCAAGGTCTTTTAGGTCCAAGCCGTGCGATGATCTGCGGCTGGCTGCAGCAGATTCTTCTGGTTCTGTCGTGATATAAAGTTCTTCAGACGGCGCTGGTGACTGTTTTAACATCACCCCCTCTGTCTTATGTTCACGTGTCAGTCCAGGCACAGGTGACTTGGTCCTGCTTGGCAGGGGTGCGGTTGGTGCACGTCCTGTCCTTGACGGCTCATGGCGTAGTTCGTAAGCGTGCTTGAGTTCCTCTTGGAAACTTTCAGACTCCTCTGTGACGTAGTCGAGCTGTTGTGTTAGGCGGCTGATCTCGTTTCTTGATTCAGCCAAATGAGCTTCGAGGGCCTTGATTCTGCTGTTTTTGTCCCTGAAGTCAGTCTTTGCCTTCTCTAGTAGCTTCTCTGCATACTGTAGCTTATCTGCACGATCAGCGAAGTCCTCTTTGAGTTGCTGCATTTCGTGGCCGGTAGCTTCTAGAGTTTCTTTTAGCCTGTTGATTTCCTCATCGGCGCCTTGCTCCACCTCATCGGTCCCTTCCCGTCGTACCTGAGCTTCACGTTCCAGCTGCTCTATGCGTCGTTGTGCGCTTGTCAGCTCCTGCTGGCGTTGTGCGGCGTACTTGTCGCTCAGTTTGAGGGTGGCGATGAGTGTGTGACTTAAGCTTGAGGTGATCTTGGCTAATTCTTTGTGATTGTAGTTTTGACTTGGGTCTTGTCTCATGATGCTTGCGATGTTGTCATCTAGTTGGTCCTGTGTCTGATGTTGGAGTGCTTCAGCAGCTTTAGGGAGGATGCTGTTTGTTGTAGCACTTAGCCACATTTCCAGTCCTTCCCAGTGACCGACATGTTCTGGCTGGTGATACATGTTCTGGCGGTGATGGGATCTTGGACCGAACTGACACAGACCTTGGATGGGAAACAAAGCAAAACAAAAACACAAACAAAACAACAGGGGTGTGAATGTGCACAGTGTAGTGTATGCTAGTGTTGAGTGTGATTCTGTTTCTGTGGTCCTCTGTGGTGGGGTGCGTGTAATTTGCAGCTTCTGCGTAGAGATTGCGCCCACGTAGAGGCAGCACTGTTGGGAAACAGAAAGAAAAGCACACTAACAGAATGAGTACACAGGGACAATAACACTAGACCGATCTCTCTTTTAATAGCAGATTCTCTCTTCGCTTTGTTAAGTCTGATTTAGAAGGACGCTTCTAATCAGAGGATTGTAGGCGAGTTTTCTCTTTGTAATAAGACTGTTATTGCTATTTCGATTTTCTCCTTGATGGAGGAAAATAACAGCAATGACAGTGCTTGTCCCTTAATGGCAGGATTTTACACCGCAACGCTGGTCAGCGTGTTTCGCGCGTGTTTAAAAATGTTGCCGATGTCTATCTTCTCATTGCACCTGCTTTAACTGGGAGGGGTAGGATTTCACAATAGAGGGTAAAATGATAAACAGTTTGAATGTGGTTCTCAAGTTTCATACATATCTGTTCAATTGTAACATTTCGCTCTATTCGTGATCTTCCCCTGGTCAGCTTTAAGCAAACAAGTCAAATTAGAAGTTAGTAACAGGGAGAAAAGAAAAGAGAAATTAAGATTTATTCCCAAGATTTAAAACTAATACGTTGGCACAAGGTGGTGCTGTTGAGTCGCTATGCTAAGGTTACGTTTTATGCTCCAGATTGGTGAGAAATAACTTTGACTGTCTGGTGTCACTGTCACTTCTCCAACACAACGCTAGGGGGAGCACTATCTACTCTCAGGCCTAAGTAAAGAGGACTAATTTTAATTTAATAAAATTATTTTAATTAAATTATTATTAATTTTACTTGAGTTAATCAGATCACCTAAGGAAATGAAGTGTGGCCTACAGATAGAGCCGGCCTTGTATTTAAGTTTGGAATTAGCATTAAAAATTAGAATTTGGTTTCTAATTAAAATTTATGATGTTATAATTAAAATTAATCGGATTCACTTAGGATTAGAATTTACAAATGCAATCTGCAATTGAGTTGATAAACCAATATTGTTGCAAAATGTAAACCGGAAGTGTAATTAATTATTAAATGTAATTAGAATTTTCGAATTCATAATTAATTATTAAATTAATTTACAGCTTCTAAATCACTAGTTTTGGATTCCCATAATAGTAATCAAAATAATTTCCAAACTTAAGCATTCCTCATTGTGTCATTACATCAAAATAAAGAATTTAATAATAATAATCTGTATCCTACTTGTAAATGAAATTAAAAATTTCTGGCCCTCTTGATAATACTTAAGGTTTTATTGTAGTGGTCAAATTATAAGCGCGTTTATGGTTCATAAATGGATGCTGTTGTTGGAAGCAGGAATTGAAAATTTTATTAAATTAAATTAATTCAAAATTAATTTGTAATCAATTGTGACATTCAATTAACAATTAAAAATTCCTAACAATAGCGCTCATCCATTGATGTGTTATGAAATCATAAAAAGCCATTATAATTGAACTAAATCAACCTCACTATGTTATCACATGGTAACCATGTTACCATCACTTATTAAGCTGGTCTCACAAAAGGTAAAAAGACTTTAATCAGCTGTTATATTAAACCAACCTGTGAAATCGTTAACACTGATGATTGGGAAACATTAACACAGCCAACTTAAAACGTACAATGGGAGAGAGAGAGAGAAAGGGAATTAGTGTTAGCTGTGAACCACATTTCCACCAACACACTGCATTCAAGCTTTAAATGCTATGTGCTAATCGCTAGCCGTAATGCTACCAGCATGGCTAAAGCTACAATGCTACAGTTTCTTTGTTTCAGTTAGCTTATCTGCGCTAGCGCTATTAGCTTACACGTGGCCAAGTCTTCACGTGGCTAAACTGGTCGCTCTGGCGACTCAGTGCCTGTAGGCAGAAGAAAAATGTGCTTCACGCTTCAGACTTGAATTTTCTATAGCACATATAATCTCACTCATTTAGGACGAGATACATTTATCTACGGGTTACTTATAAACCAACAAAGCCTCAGCGGGCTATTATGTGAATTTTTGTCTGTTCAGACAGCACACATAACACACAAGCAATTGCACAATCTCTCCCTTTCTCAAAAACGACTGGCCACTCCTTTGAGCGCCGTGCGTTTGAATTCACTCGTGAACTCAAAAATGGGCTGAGAATTACTTAAATAGCTACTTTAATATTCTACAGCCGGGAGAGTCACGTGGCTGGGTTTGCAGTGGAACACGCACTAACAAAAGCATTACCACGAAGGCCTTAAGAGAGGGGCAACAAGGAACACGCTCGTTCGCCTCTCCTGCGCTGTATAGCGACTTTTTATTAATTATTTACTGCAGTTTAATTTCTTCTCGAACTCGAGTTAACAGTTACACTCTCTTTCATTCAAACTCACTGTGTTTCGCAAACAAGCATGCAATATCACAAATAACCGTGTTTCTCTATATTTACTCAATTCTTCCGGATAAAAGTGAGAAATATTTATATTGTCTCTGGTTTGATTTATCAGATCTAAATCTTTAATGCCCGCATCCTCCACCATTTTGTAGTAAAAATACCAGTTTAATATGGAGCTATTGTTTCAGCTCCGGGAATTAGTTATTAAATATTTAATATGCTCGATTAAGCCCTATTAATATTTCTTTACAGTTTACACCTTATTAAGTGCTTGTCCAGCAATCACTAAAAAGTACATTCTGTTAATCTAATTAAAATCTCGCTTACATTCCCCGTGGCCCCAGGTAATGATAAACAAGATTAATAATTTCTCTTTTGAGCTAGGCTGCGTTATCTTTAGGGCAAATAAGGATAAAAATACTTAAAATCACATTCCAGAGACACTTGGTTATAAAATGGAAAAGGTTTATTCGTGATATGGCTATTCTAACATAAATGGATTAACTGAGAAGACATAGACATACACACACATAGAGAGTTTTGGGTTAAGGTTTAGAGAATGACATTCTTTCCTATTTCATAACTTAGCCAACCAGCAAAAAGATCACGAACAAATACGTATGTTTTGTTACTGCATTCAGATCATATTTTAACCAATTCAGTCAGGATTAGGAATTCAGTTTGTACTTGCTTGAATGGGTTTAAAGCAGGCTCGGAGTTGGTTCGTTTTCCCGCGTGAGTTCAGTTCTTTGTTTCGGACGTCACGTGTTCAGCTCGGGCTCCTTCGGTTGTTCTCGTGTGGAGACTTGAGATGGCTGCGTGACGTCATCGGGAAAGCTCTCCTCCGCAATCGTTGACTTCGTGGCTCCGTTACGGCTTTGGCACGGTCTTAGACCCCCTCCGATGGTTGGTTTCGTTGAGAGAGAGTCCGGCGGGCCGGCTTCCAGGTCAGCCTTGCGCGCGTTTGAGCGCGCAGGAGTTCAGGAGCGCCAGAGAGTTGCAAGAGGAAGAGAGAGCGAGCACGCGAACGCGCCTCGTCTTTTCAACTGTCCGGTTTGGACGCCGCCCACCGGCGGCTGATCGAATCAGATTGTCCGTATGGGGCGGAGCTCCACCCATGTCCATGGTTTTCTTGCAAGGCATTTTTCATGCGATTGAGAAATAACTTTTACCCATGTATTTAAACTTTTATCAAGTTTACACATTTATAATATCACCACATTCGTTATCGTACTGCTTTATGAAATTTTGCAACCATTCGTAAAAGTCTAAACACTGCAGCCTACACATTCCAGGTTAAAGCACGATTAGAAATCAGCCCACGTTTTCCTAAATTAATATTCATATTCCACAAGCATATGAGAGAAAGAGTACACATTAATATTCATATATTTCTTTGTGGATGCTTTGAAAGTCATGAAATGAACGAATGTCTTTGAGAAGCATTCCCGCACATTCCTTTTGTTCCACAACAGGAAGAAAACGCGCGCTTTTGCGCTGAGGCGGAGGAGGGGCTTTTAGAGGGCTGCTGATTCTTTAGCTGCCCCCCTTCTGGTGACTTGTAGAGTTGAATTCCTGCCGATATATAGGTTACACGCGTATCTTGCAGAACCAGCTGCAAGAGTTAGGGTTAGGGCCAAGGAGTTAGGGTTGTTTGTGCAGCTCTTATCAGCTAGCCTACGTTACACTCCCCCCCCCAAAACTCATTCCCATCCGGGTCACGGCACCAAAGTAACCCCTCCAATTCTACTCAACCCGCTCCGAACAGAATTCGAACTGGCATTTCTTGCATGGGAGTCGGGCGTGCAAATAAACACACTTTTTCGCCGCCTCAAACATCAGTTGCTAATCCCTGGAGTTAAGTTTACCTGCACAGCTCTTACCAGCTGGCCTCTGTTACATATACAATGCAGTGCATTTGACATGACCTTCCATTTCCAGTGTGATAAATTATGTTTTATTTTAAATAAACTGGCTGTGATTCTTTTGGCTTGCAAAATTGTACTAAAGTTCAAAATAACAGTTTTTATGTCTGACCATTAGTTTTAAACTTTCTATTCAACAGAGACTCCTGAAAAATTTAAATGCATCACATTATCCACAAAATATGAAGCAGCATTACTGTTCTCAACATCAAATAATCATAAATGTTTCTTGTGCAGAAAATCAGCATATTAGAGTGATTTCTGAAGATCATGTGACTCTGAAGACTGGAGTAATGATGAAAATGACAGGAATAAATTACATTTAAACAGATATTCACATAGAAAACACTTATTTTAAATTGTAGTAATATTTCATAATATTACTGTTTTTCCTGTATTTTGGTTAAATAAATGCTGTTTTGGTGAACATAAAAGACTTCTTTCAATAACATTAAAAAACTCGTACTGACCCCAAACACCTGATTGAATGGTAGAGTTAAAAAAGTCACATCCGGCCATTCACTCTGATCTAGCAGTGAACAAACATCATGTTCTTCTCCCATCAACTCCATCAATATCATTATAGAACGTACAGTCTGTGACTCACCCTCTTTACAAAGACCAAAGTCTGCAATCTTCACATAACCTTCAGTATCCAGCAGCAGGTTATCCAGCTTCAGGTCTCTGACACACACACAGCCACAGATGCAAGAAGTACATATAACTTTTACTTGATTTTATGAAAGCAGCTGTATTTGTGTGTTTACTCACCGATACACAATCTTCTTATCATGAAGAAACTGAAGCCCCAAAACCACACATGCAGAATAAAACCTGCATCACACACACACGTATATATATGAAGAATACAGTAAACAATACATATGAATACAGGAACAAAACATCCAAAGTGCACTACAGGCGAAAAAAAACAGATTTTCACACAATGGTCAATTTTGAGAGCTGTTTAGCTTTTCATAACATCATAAAATCTTTAGATAATTTTTTTTTGGAACTGTAATATTTAAGCATAACGTTTCAGAAAACCAGTAATACAAAACTATTGTAATTAGTCAACTGGGAAATATGATGGAATCATTTACATTTATTCATTATTTGAAAATGTTACCCAATTCACCTGTGATGTACAGTAGTGATTAATGATGTACAGTAATGATTAATGATGTACAGTAACGATTAATGCTGTACAGTAGTGATCAATGATGTACAGTTATGATTAATTCTGTACAGTAATGATTAATGATGTACAGTAGTGATCAATGATGTACAGTAATGGTGTACAGTAATGATCAATGATGTACAGTAATGATGTACAGTAATGATCAATTATGTACATTTATGATGTACAGTAATGATCAATGATGTACAGTAATGATTGATGATGTACAGTAATGATTAATGATGTACAGTAATGGTCAATGATGTGCAGTATTGATTAATGATGTACAGTAATGATCAATGATATACAGTAATGATGTGCAGTATTGATTAATGATGTACATTAATGATCAATGATGTACAGTAATTAATAATGATGCACAGTAATTAATAATGATGTACATTTATGATGTACAGTAATGAACAATGATGTACAGTAATGATCAATGATGTACAGTAATGACCAATGATTACAGTAATGATTAATGATGTACAGTAATGATGTACAGTAATGATCAGTGATGTACAGTAATGATCAATGATGTACAGTAATGATTAATGATGTACAGTAATTAATAATGATGTACATTTATGATGTACAGTAATGAACAATGATGTACAGTAATGATCAATGATGTACAGTAATGACCAATGATTACAGTAATTAATGATGTACATTAATGATTAATGATGTACGTAATTATTAATGTACAGTTACGATTAATGATGTACAGTAACGATTAATGATGTACCGTAATGATTATTGATGTACAGTTATGATTATTGATGTACAGTTATGATTATTGATGTACGGTTATGATTAATGATGTACAGTTATGATTAATGCTGTACAGTAGTGATCAATGATGTACAGTAGTGATTAATGATGTACAGTAATGATTAATTCTGTACAGTAATGGTGTACATTAATTATCTATGATGTACAGTAATGATCAATGATGTACAGTAATGATTAATTATGTACATTTATTATGTACAGTAATGATCGATGATGTACAGTAATTATGTGCAGTAATGATTAATGATGTACAGTAATTAATAATGATGTACATTTATGATTTACATTAATGATCAATGATGTACAGTAATGATTAATGATGTACAATAATGATCAATGATGTACAGTAATGATCGATGATGTACAGTTATGATTAATGATTTACAGTTTTGATTAATGATGTACAGTAGCGATTAATGATGTACAGTTATGGTCAATGGTGTACAGTAATGATTTACAGTAATGATTAATGCTGTACAGTATGGTGTACAGTAATGATAAATGATGTACAGTAATGCTCAATGTTGTACAGTAATGATTAATGATGTACAGTAATGATTGATGATGTACAGTAATGATTAATGATGTACAGTAATGACCAGTGATGTACAGTAATGATTAATGATGTACAGTAATGATCAATGTTGTACAGTAATGATTAATGATGTACAGTAATGATTGATGATGTACAGTAATGATTAATGATGTACAGTAATGATTAATGATGTACAGTAATGATGTGCAGTATTGATTAATGATGTACAGTAATGATCAGTGATGTACAGTAATGATTAATGATGTACATTAATGATCAATGGTGTACAGTAATGATCAGTGATGTACAGTAATGATTAATGATGTACATTAATGATCAATGATGTACAGTAATGATTAATGATGTACAGTAATGATTAATAATGTACATTAATGATCAATGATGTACAGTAATGATGTACAGTAATGATCAGTGATGTACAGTAATGATTAATGATGTACATTAATGATCAATGATGTACAGTAATGATTAATGATGTACAGTAATTAATAATGATGTACATTTATGATGTACAGTAATGATCAATGATGTACAGTAATGATGTACAGTAATGATCAATGATTACAGTAATGATTAATGATGTACATTAATTATGTACGTAATTATTAATGATGTACAGTAACGATTAATGATGTACGTAATGATTAATGATGTACAGTAATGATTAATGAAGTACAGTAACGATTAATGATGTACAGTTACGATTAATTATGTACCATAACGATTAATGATGTACCGTAACGATTAATGATGTACCGTAACGATTAATGATGTACGGTTATGATTAATGATGTACAGTAATGATGTACAGTTATGATTAATGATGTACAGTATGATTAATGATGTACAGTTATGATTAATGATGTACAGTTATGATTAATGATGTACAGTTATGATTAATGATGTACAGTTATGATTAATGATGTACAGTAATGATTACTAGTGCTGCATGTTAACTAGGTGAGAGAATCACACTTACACGGAGCGTGATTCAGAGAAGACATCTGCGTGTATGTGCATCATCAGGTCTCCGCCGGCCGTGTACTCCATCACAAAACACACATGTTCTGACGTCTGAAAACACGCAAACAGGTTGATGAGGAACGGATGCTGTGCGCTGTTCACCGTCTCGAAGATTCGCTTCTCGCACAACAAACTAGAAGAGAGTGGAGAGAGTTTAGACTGAACACTGAACAGATTAAATGTAGGTTTGCATTAAAAAACACTTTGTGCAGTGAAGTTCACTAGATTTATGATTTACTATATTAATGCTTAAAGCATGAAACTAAATATTTTCACAATATTTTACTAGGAAGTTCCTCACCTTTCCACCTCGTCTCGTGCAACAATGTCTCCTTTCTTCAGTGCCTTGATGGCGTACACCTTCCCTGAGCGTTTGTATTCGGACAGCAGCACCTGGAAACATGCATATCATGCTTAACAGACACTTCATTCACACCTGGCGCTTTGCAAAAAATAGAGTCTCCAATAGAGATGATACAACAATTCTCTCATTGCTTTTCCTGTTAATGTAATTCCAAAAAAAATTTGTGTAGGACTTACTAGCAGTTTAGTCATTTATTTTAGATGTATATATTTAACTTTATAAAATATCAATTAAATAGTACACACACACACACACACACACACACACACACACACAATAATAGTATTGCATAAATAAATACTAAAATAACATTGCTTGCAAGACCATTTTTTACAGAAAAATTTGTCCAATAAGGAAAATACCCCCCCCCCCCCCCAATGATGCAAGCATTAACTAAACTATATAAAACAAAACAAAAAACATTTGTGTTAACTGAAATAAAAAAATATACAAATATTATTAACTGAAATAAAACTTAAAAAAGTTGGAGGACAAAAAAAAAAAAAAAAAAAAGAATACCTAAACATAAAATTACTAAAACTTAAAATGAAAAAGAAAGCTGAAATATCGGAAAACAAAAATATGTTTTAAATATGATCAAAATCACTGCTGTAGACTAGTATATAAATAACACTGCTTGCAAGACACATTTGTATTAGTTACTTTGTCCAGAAAAGTCGTCAATAGTCAGAAAGTGTAAAAATTGTGGTAAAATATGTTAAATGTAGAATGCCACACTCTTAGCAGAAAGCATAATCACATTAGGCAGAATATTTAGAGCATGCACAAGATAAATTAAACAAATTGTTGACGGATGTCTTGATTCTGTCTGTCTAGTTGCTTTGCTAATAGTTCTGCGGCTGAACATGTTCCAGTTACCTTGCCAAAATGTCCTCGGCCCAACACTGCGATCATTCGGAAATCCTGAAGACCTAGAGAGCTTTTGGATGGCCTGCACACACGTACGCACACACGTACGCACACACATACGCACGCACGCACAGAGAGAGAGAGAGAGAGAGAGACACACACGCACACACACACACACAAAGAGAGACACACACACCGAGAAAGAGAGACACACACGCACATCCACGCACACACACACACACCGAGAGAGAGAGAGACAAACACACACACACACACACACACACCGAGAGAGAGAGAGAGACACGCACACACACACACACACAAACACACAGAGGCCGGATGTAATTAAACTGAAGGGAAGAGCTGGTGTGAGGTCAGAAACATCATCACAGGGATCATGTACGTGTGAATGTGTGTGTGTTTGTCTCATGCCGTGTCTTGGCCCGCTCTGGAAGACATATTGCGAGCTGGTGGGACGTGTACCTGCGCTGGGAGTTATGGGAACTGGTCCTGACAACCCTCTCCGGAGGAGCAGGATCAGGAGGAGAGACCGGCTCGGACGCTGGGCCAATGTCCACCTGAGCAACAGATTATTAATATTATCAACAGATTATTATTGATTAAACATTTCCTTTTTGTTCAATTCATTTCATTTTCTTTATTTTGCGCATATTATTTCACTTTAATTGAAATATTAATATTTAATATTAATAATATTTAATAACACTTTAATACTGGAGTTACTTTTATCGCATTATATGCAGCTTAGCTGAAAATGCTTTGGACATACAAATATACAGTTCATGTCAATAAAACACATCGCAATTACATCCGAGAGAGAGTTTTCAATTATTGAAAATTATACATTTACTAAATAAAAAAACAAAATCAGTGCTGCTATGAGGGTTACAATGTTATTCATTTCCATGGTGCTGCTACATTTAAAAGACAAAAGTTAAAATGTCAAAACTTTACATTTTAAAATAAAATCAATTAAATTCAAGGTAAACAAATAATATCAGTGTTATTAAGTTTACACTTGAAAGACA
>CM049868.1:4833973-4898973 GCA_027474115.1 Schizopygopsis malacanthus | reverse complement strand
AATATTTTGAATATTTTTCTATATATTCATTTTGTTTTGTTAAAATGTAAATGTTTTTAAAAGCAAACAATTAATATTAACTTTTCTTTGATAATATATTACTGTCTTTAATATGGTTAAAATGTGTTAATGGTATTTACATTCATAATTTAAAGGTGCCATAGACTGAAAAACTGTCTTTAGCTTGGCATAGTTGAATAATAACAGTTCTGTACATGGAAATGACTTACAGTGAGCCTCAGAAACCATAGTTTCATTATGTAAATATTGTGAATGCAAAAGAGCACTGAAAAACAGGCGAATCAGAACATAGTCGTGGCAGTCGGGATCACCAATAGTTACGCCCCAAACATTTGCATAACCCCGCCCATTTTCTAGACCAGCCCAGCCAAACCATCAGCAGTTCTGCAGGTTTTGTGAAGAAACAAGCGCGGACAACACAGACGATGGCAGATCATGGAAATAAATGTTATATGTGTTCCTTTGGCTCAGTTGTAGAGCATTGCGTTAGCAGTGCAAAGGTTGTGGGTTCAATTTCCAGGGAACACACATACTGACAAAAACCTGATTGTACTGTAAGTCGCTTTGGATAAAAGTGTCTGTTTGTTCCAGGCTGTGCAGGGGATGTGAAGCGCAGGGATGGGTTGGTGTCTTTATTCAGAAAGGCACGGAAAGCAAATAACGCGTTCTAATAAAATAACGCGAGCCACTAAAGGGACATGGTTAGCTTCTTGCTAGCGGTAGCCTGTTACAGTACATAAGATTTCACTTCCCATCTAAACAGAGTAAGGAGAGATGACTGAAGATGATGGTGAATGATTTACAGATCCTGAGCACCACTGACAAGCATCTGATCTTGTGAAAAGTGTGGTAAGTACTGCCATAATATAAACAGAGTTTGTGTGATCCCGAATCTCGAAAGCATAAATGCGATCGTGCATTCGAAAGCAGTTCAAAAAGTTGAAAGTGGCTCCCTGGTGTTTACAGTATAATTTACCAATGATATAACTGCAATAGAAAGTATTGAAATATGTATTTTCCTCCCCGTATTTCCTTCCTGCTGTGTGAGCTACTGAAATGAGCCGCACTGTGAAACAGCCAATCAGAGCAGAGCTCATCATTGAGCCGCACTGTGAAACAGCCAATCAGAGCAGAGCTCAACATTGAGCCGCACTGTTGAAATAGCCAATCAGAGCAGAGCTCAACATTGAGTCGCACTGTGAAACAACCAATCAGAGCGGAGCTCAACATTGAGCGGCACTGTTGAAATAGCCAATCAGAGCGAAGCTCAACATTGAGCCGCACTGTTGAAATAGCCAATCAGAGCGAAGCTCAACATTGAGCCGCACTGTTGAAATAGCCAATCAGAGCGGAGCTCAACATTGAGCGGCACTGTTGAAACAGCCAATCAGAGCAGAGCTCAACATTGAGCCGCACTGTTGAAACAGCCAATCAGAGCAGAGCTCAACATTGAGCCGCACTGTTGAAACAGCCAATCAGAGCAGAGCTAAACATTGAGCTGCACTGTTGAAACAGCCAATCAGAGCAGAGCTCAACATTGAGCCGCACTGTTGAAACAGCCAATCAGAGCAGAGCTAAACATTGAGCACTGTGATCAGAGCAGAGCTCAAGCAGAGCTGAGCCGCACTGTGAGCTGAGCAGAGCTGTGTGAAACAGCCAATCAGAGCAGAGCTAAACATTGAGCGGCACTGTTGAAACAGCCAATCAGAGCAGAGCTAAACATTGAGCCGCACTGTTGTGAAACAGAGCAGAGCTAAACATTGAGCCGAGCACTGTTGAAAGCCAGCCAATCAGAAACAGCCAATCAGAGCAGAGCTCAACATTGAGCCGCACTGTTGAAACAGCCAATCAGAGCAGAGCTGAGCCTTGAAATCAGTGAAAGCCAATCAGAGCAGAGCTCAACATTGAGCTGAAACAGCCAATCAGTTTGAGCCGCAACAGCCAAGCAGAGCTCAGAGCAAAGCTCAGAGCAGAGCTCAACATTGAGCTGCACTGTTGAAACAGCCAATCAGAGCAAAGCTCATTATTATTCATGACCCTTCCAAATAAGCCAATAACAGAGCATTTAATTTTAGAGAGAAATCCTGGGGTTGTAAATGCACAAGTAAAATCGTTTCTGGAGAATTTTTGCCCTTACTTAAGCCACATACTCTCTATGTAGATATCAGAGAAAACATTTAAATATTGCATCAATGTATTTATTTAATTTGATATTTTAAGACATTTTTTTTTTAGATGCATTTATATTTTTTATTAATATTTTGTCAAAGCAAATAATTTTTTCTTTCTTTTGATTTTGGAGTGAAATGTGAGTCATGTGGTTGTGAACAGGTTCTTGACACTCATGTTAGTGACCAGTTTTGGGGGCGACGCATTACAAGTAACGTTACGTAATAATATTACTTTTTTCAAGTAACTAGTAAAGTAACGCATTACTTTTGAATTTACTAGAAAATATCTGAAATATCTGAGTTACTTTATCCCATTTATTGATGACAGTGCGCCGTGTGAACATGATCTTACTGTAGATCTAATCTAGACTAAATATGAATGTGTATTAATTCAGTATTCCCACTCGCAAAAAACTGAATTAAAACAGTATTCAAACTCAAAATGAATTAAAACAGTGAAATGCAAACTCAGAATAAATGATGTTAAACAACACAAATGCAATAATTAAATATGTTAAACTAACACAAATCTCATCTAATCTCATTTTATTAACCGATGTGTTTGCTGCTGACCTTTGATGATCAGTTCAACCATACTAATAAGAAAAAAATACTTTAGATAAACTAACAATTATGCTTCGTTGTTTTTTTATTTCTGAAGAGTGTTGAATCTTCTCCTGTGTTCTTCTGTTCAGACGTGATTTACTCGTCCTTCAGCCTGAGGTTTATTCAGTTTTGGTGTGAAAGGCTTTTACATTTGCTATAAATATAACTTCTTGTATTAAAAACAAACAATCAAGCCCTGCTCATATTTAAAAAGTAACGCGAAAGTAATGTAACGCATTATTTTCCATAAAAAGTAACTAAGTAACGTAATTAGTTACTTTTTTAGGGAGTAACGCAATATTGTAATGCATTATTTTTAAAAGTAACTTTCCCCAACACTGTTAGTGACGTACCGGTGAGCGGCGAGGGTTTGCTGAGGGTGCTGTACTGATTGTGGACGTAGGGGGCGCTGTGACGGGAGCTGAAGGCCGAGGACGACGCCAACAGTAACTCCTCCTTGATCAGACACACTTTCGGATGATCTTCTGGTAGATTGACCAAACGCTGCTCTAATGACACTCGCAGAAGATCCAAGCGCTGGGACGATTCGCTGAGACGAGTCTGAGCCTAGAACACAAAACCAACAAAACCTTCACCCTCATTCCTCCGATCCAAACAAATGCCAACTTCTGTGTGTAATCTGTGTCAGCTTTAGTTTCTCCTGAGATATTTCCTGTGTCATATTGTTTCTCACACCTCAGCAATGGCCTTCTTGTCCTGTGCTTTTCCAGCTCCCAGAAGTCTCAGCATGTTTTTGGCACCCTCGGCCATGGCATGTTCAACACGGTAATGATGCCAGAGCTCCTCGATGCGGAGCTCCACCCCACACAGATCCGGCTTACCTGCAGAGAGAGAGAGAGAGAGACACACACACACACACACACACACACACGCACACACGTTAGATCATACTGGGTGATGTTATTAATAGAAACACGCACTGTCCCAAGACCTCCGTCACGGAGTGAAAATCTGTATTGAGCTTATGTTTGATTTATGATTGTAATTAGGAATATTTAACAACTGATACAACTTCAAATAAAAACCAGAAATGTTGCTGTGGCAACTAACTGAAATAAAATTAATTTAAGTTGAAAAATTAACCAGACTACAACTGGAAATTAAACTAACTGATATAAAATAGAATAAAAGACATTCAAAAATAAAAAAAACACAACAAAATTACTAAAACTTACACTAAAATTTCAATAAATATTATATGACATAATAAAAGTAAATCTATTTTATTTCAATTAGTAGCCACAGCAACATTTCTGATTTTCATTTAGTTTAAGTTGAAGAATTAAAATGTGTACAACTGAAAAATAAAATGAAACTGAAAAAAATAGAAATAATTAAACAAGTTTAAGTTAAAAATAAGACATTACTAAAACATATAAAATAGATAGATAAAAAAATAATAATAACAAAAACAACTACATTTACTAAAACCTAAACTAAGATTAAAATATATATATATTTTTAAATCTAAATACTAATAAATCGTTTAATAAGATATTAACAATACTAAAATAACACTAGGTTAGAGATGCACCTCCTGACTAACCCTCCACCTGACAGAAACAGCAGCTGAAGAACAGACCCTTTCACACACTTCAGGTTATATTCAGAATGGCAAACTGCTCATGCTATATTCACAGTATGCAGTCGGATGCCATGTGCAGTATATATGGAGTACCAATATAAATGACTACAACTGCCAACAAGGTGCAGTATACAGCCAGACAGCAGTACAAGAAATGCAATGCACTTGACCTGACTGAAATAACAAACCAGAAATTACATGAACCGTGATTTCTAGCACTTTAGCTCTTAGAATCAACATTATGGGTTGACAAGATGAGATCTCATGGACGTGATATTACGCAAACCGTAAACAAGACTCTGGAAGAGCAGAATTGTCACCAAATGAAACAGAACTGATGTTATTGATCAAGAATTATCAAGTGAAACTGATGGAGACATCCGTCCCCTCACAGGATGTCAAACGTCATTCTCCGAGCGGCCCGCCAATGGACGCTGAAGGCCGAAGGGTGGAACGGCATTAATAAATCTATTCTTAACCAGCCGCTGCCGTCCAGCCCCAGGACACATGAGACTTCAGCGCCGAAACAAGCCATTAGAGTCCATTAGAGCCGTACGATTAAGCTCCATCCATTTCCTCCCTCCAGCTCTTCTCCAGCTCTCATCTCTCTGTTTACATCTCACGTCTTTCTTTAAATCTGACTCTTTTACTCTCTATCAATGAAGGCATTGAGAAATAGTTTCATTAAGGGATAGAACGTCCAAACATTTTAACGCAGTTCTTTTCTACAAACCGAATTACGGAAATGTTGGGACGTTTTTTAAATTTGAATAAAATGAAAACTAAAAGACTTTCAAATCACATGAGTCAATATTTTATTCACAATAGAACATAGGGAACATAACAACAAATTAAACTGAGAAATTGTACACGTTTATCCACTAAATTAGCTTATTTCAATTCAACTTATTTCTGTGAAAAAGTTTGTAAACAGACTGTGGAATACTTTAAAAACAACGTTTTTCAACGTCAAATTGCAAAGGCTTTGTAAATCTCATCATTTACAGTGCATAACATCATCAAAATACCCCCCCCCCCCCCCCCATCGTCCCCCCGCCTTCAAATCGCACACTGACTATAGTATATTAGGTAGCACTATAGTATGGTACTAAAAGTATGTGTTTGCCTGACGAAGGTATTTGACCGAAACGTTGCTACTTTTAAATATTTTGAATAAAGGGAGATTAACAGTGTGCAGATCTTTTTTCTATTTTTACTAAAAGTATCAGCCCATACAACTTGCACTATATGATAAGTCTTCTGAAGTCATTGTGTGATAAAAATGAACCCGTTATTGACTGGAAGTCTTCCTTTATGCCAAAATGCTGGATTTGCACTTGCAAAATGTTTGGTGTTGTTGCAGCCAAATGCCATTGGTTTGTGAAGATCGATGGTGAATAGAGAATTACATTTGGGTCTGTTCCTCACACAAGTTTAAAAGACAATTATTTTTCATTTCAACTGCACTGACACTATCGGTACTGTAAAACTACTTTAATAACATAACGACCTTGGATTATAGTCCAAGTCTATAGACACTATGAACTGTCATTGTATAGTAAAGATGAGGTTACATTTTCTTCATAATTTCCCCTTTTGAGTTCGTCTAAACAGATAAACAGCAGTCTGGAAAGACAGACAGTCATTCGTCACTTGCCAGAATTAAACTGTTTGACGAGATGTCCTAACAATATATTAAATATTACACTGGATGCAATTCATTTTAGTAGCCTTATATCACAATATCACTGTTGAGTAAACCTGAGCTGCAGGACAAGACTAATGTTGAAGAAGTCTGACTATATGAGATGAGACTTCCTCCAGAGAGGCAAACAGAGAAAAGTGATGTTAAAGAGGTCGATGATCATGTTACAGACAGAGCATGTCTGTAGCGGTGAGACATACCCTGAGTGTCGTCTGTCTGTTCGTTGGCCTGCATGGCTTTACGGATCTGCATACGGATGATGTCAATCTTCGTCTTACTGTCCTGCAGCATCTGCTGAGCTGACTGAAGCAGCTTTTTATCCTGGAGCACAGAAAGATGGATAGATGGAGATATCAACACAGACATATCAATAGACAATCTGATAGATTTACAGTCACATAGATAGACATTCAGTACCTTGGTAAGCCCATTGGCATAGGCGGGGATCATGTTCTCTGCCCCCTGTTTGACCCTCAGTTCGATGTTGAGCTGTCGCTCCAGAGCCTTAATCCTGTCCTGATTGGCTGAAGAGCGACCTGGCATCCCAAGAGACTGAAGGTCATCTGTGGATCAAAGACAGGGTCAAACATTCATCTGGGGTAATGGTCTAACAGGATTATGAGGACTGCAAATAAAAATGTCTGTGCACAAAAAGTATTCTCGTAGCTTCGTTAAATTATGGTTGAACCCCTGGTGTCACATGAACTGTTTTACCCATGTCCTTGTTTGGAACGACACGTGGGAGAGTAAATAATGATTGAATTTTCATATTTTTAAAGGTAAGATAACAAAGGTGACCCCTGACCTTTGCTGTCATCGTGACCCTTGACTACGATGTGGGCGTCCAGCTCTTGCAGCTGAGTGTGGAGCGAGTCCAGTTTGCGGCTGGAGCTGCGTAACTGGCTATCCACCTGCTGGGCATTGCGTTTGACAGTGGTGGCCCGCCGCAGGTTCTCTGCGCCCGCTTTTATCTTCAGCTCCTTCCGGATCTCCCTCCGAATCCTCTCTCGCTCCTCGTCCAACCGCTGCTGCACGCAGGAGTCTGAGAAATCAGAGTTCTGGTCCAGTCCCAGCTGCTCCAGGACGGAAAAACCATCCGAATCCTAGGAGAACCAGGAGGGGTCATGGGTCAGTGCTGGAAGACTGAGGTTACGTATGACAGAATGATAGATAGATCGAACGATAGACAGAAAGAGAGAATCAGGGAGGCAGATAGATAGACTGAAAGATCCACAGAGACAGATAAAATGATAGATAGCTAGATAGACAAACAGACAGACCAATAGACAGAGAGACAAACAATAAGACAGGTATATAAAATTATAGTAGATAGATTGATAGACAGATAGAAACATAGACAGATAGAATGACACATTAAGCCAGACTGATAAAATGATGGACAGACAGACAGACAGACAGATATAAGGACAGTCAGACAGAAAGATATAAGGACAGTCGGACAGACAGACAGTCGGACAAACAGACAGACAGACAGACAGACAGACAGAAACACAGACAGACAGAGAGAGAGTGACAGACAGACAGACAGAAACACAGACAGACAGACAGAGAGAGTGACAGACAGACAGACAGACAGACAGACAGACAGACAGACAGAAACACAGAGAGAGACAGACAGACAGACAGACAGATATAAGGACAGTCGGACAAACAGACAGACAGACAGACAGACAGACAGACAGACAGACAGATAGATATAAGGACAGTCGGACAAACAGACAGACAGACAGACAGACAGACAGACAGACAGACAGACAGACAGACAGACAGACAGACGGACAGACAGACAGACAGACAGAGAGAGACAGACAGACAGACAGACAGACAGACAGACAGACAGACAGACAGACAGACAGACAGACAGACAGACAGACAGACAGACAGACAGACAGACAGATATAAGGACAGTCGGACAAACAGACAGACAGACAGACAGACAGACAGACAGACAGACAGACAGACAGACAGACAGACAGACAGACAGAGACAGACAGACAGACAGACAGACAGACAGACAGACAGACAGACAGACAGACAGACAGACAGACAGACAGACAGACAGACAGACAGACAGACAGACAGACAGACAGACAGACAGACAGAGACAGACAGACAGACAGACAGACAGACAGACAGATATAAGGACAGTCGGACAAACAGACAGACAGACAGACAGACAGACAGACAGACAGACAGATATAAGGACAGTCGGACAAACAGACAGACAGACAGACAGACAGACAGACAGACAGACAGACAGACAGACAGACAGACAGACAGACAGACAGACAGACAGACAGACAGACAGACAGGACAGTCGGACAAACAGACAGACAGAGACAGACAGACAGACAGACAGACAGACAGACAGACAGACAGACAGACAGACAGACAGACAGACAGACAGACAGACAGACAGACAGACAGACAGACAGACAGACAGACAGACAGACAGACAGACAGACAGACAGACAGACAGACAGACAGATAGATATAAGGAAAGTCGGACAAACAGACAGAAAGACAGACAGACAGACAGACAGACAGACAGACAGACAGACAGATAGATATAAGGACAGTCGGACAAACAGACAGACAGACAGACAGACAGACAGACAGACAGACAGACAGACAGACAGACAGACAGACAGACAGACAGACAGACATAAGGACAGTCGGACAAACAGACAGACAGACAGACAGACAGATAGATATAAGGACAGTCGGACAAACAGACAGACAGACAGAGAGAGACAGACAGGCAGACAGACAGACAGAGACAGACAGACAGACAGACAGTCGGATTTCCATCCAATTATAACAATGATAGTTTCATAGAAATGACTTTGGAAGAAATGTGTAATAATCTGTTCTGCTGGTGATCTAGTTTACTTGCTTTTTGAGTTCCTCAAAAAAAAAAAAAAAAACACCTGCAAATCCATGTATTCATAACACAGATCTTGCAGACTCACTGCAGCAGTAAACATAACCCTGTTTCCTGGTGGACTGATATAAACCAGTGCACATTGATTTAAAAAGACCGAGACTCTTAACAGATCCGGGGTCAGTGACGGCGCCCTGCTGTACCTTGATTCAATACGACCATAAATAACTCCCTCACAGCGGGACATAAACACACCACCTGCTCTCAGACCAAACACACTGACATCTCAAACCTCCAGCGACAGTCCAGACCAGATTCTGAGTGTGTTTGAGAAGAGAAATCAAATATTAGACTCGTGGATGTCAAAATCATTTTGATGCTTTTTAGTGCAAGTATGAAGCCTGAACTGAAAGATTTGGCATCAGTACACATTTCGGCACACTTATTGCAAAATAGCGCAAAACATTAAAAAAATGTTTTTTAAATATACACTTTTTTTATGTTTCCAAAACGGCTTGTCTCTGTTGCTCACAAAGGCTACATTTATTTGAGCAAAAATACAGTAAAAAACAGTGACATACAATAGAATTGAAAGCCCCTGTTATGATTTTTGAAAACTACCTTCTATGCAGTGTGTAACACAGCTATGAGTGAATGAAAACATCCTGCAAGGTTTTAAATCTGAAACCACGTGTTGGTCTTTTCGCATTGGTCTGAATGAAAATGCAAATTCATTCAATGCCACTAGATGCTGCTTTTAAAGCGGTAAAAATAGCCGTTTCCCGGGTAACACTGTACACAAGCGAGAGACGTTGAGCAAGTAAGGTAAAAATAAATGCATAATAAGACAATGAAAGTGTTTTTTGACCTTGCATGCATGTAAACCTGTTGTTGGGGACTCGCAAAACCAAAATATGAAACTTTCATAACCCATAATAGGGGCACTTTAAAATAACTGTTATGAATATATGTTAAAATGTCATTTATTCCTGTTATCAAAGCTGTATTTTCAGCATCATTACTCCAGTCTTTAATGTCACATGATCTTCAGAAATCATAATAATATACAGATTTGCTGCTCGAGAAACATTCTTATTAAAGATGGAAACAGTTGTGCTGGACACATTACAATATAATGCATTCTTGCTGAATACAAGTTTTTGACTTTAAAATATATTAAAACAGTTATTTTAATTAGCAATAATATTTCACACACTCCAAAAACTGCTGGGTTGAAAACAACCCAATTTGGGTTATTTTGGTAACCCAGCGCTGGGTTCGTCCCTTTTTAACCCAACAATTTGGGTTATTTTGGTAACCCAGCGCTGGGTTAAAAATGGACAAACCCAGCGCTGGGTTATTTTAACCCAACAATTTGGGTTATTTTGGTAACCCAGCGCTGGGTTCGTCCCTTTTTAACCCAACAATTTGGGTTATTTTGGTAACCCAGCGCTGGGTTAAAAATGGACAAACCCAGCGCTGGGTTATTTTAACCCAACAATTTGGGTTATTTTGGTAACCCAGCGTTGGGTTATTTTGGTAACCCAGTTTTTTTTAGAGTGCAGTATTGCTGTTTTTACTGTAATGGATCAAATAGCTTTGATGTGCATTCCCTGCCCCAAAAAACCCATCTTAATTATTCAAAAGTATTGTATTTTTAATATAATTTTAATGCTGTTTTTAATTTTTACATTCATATAGCACTTACTTTATACAATGCAAATTACTTAAAAGCAGCTTTACAGTCAAATTAATCCCAATAGAGTCACAAATAGTCTCAGCAAGCAATAATGTATTGTATAACTTCAAGTACAACAAGGCTTTCCAGAAGATCTAGTACAGTTCTGGTGAAATTAAGTGCTTTTAAATTGGTCTTTGCAGCTGTAATTGAAAGTACGTCTGTAGTGTTTGTTAGCGATCAGTAATGAGTGGTGTGAGGAGTATCAAAGGGCAGCACTGCGGTTCAGCGCTCATGCAGAGGAAGTTAACAACATCAAGAGAACACTTATCATGGATAATAACGACCCGCACACACTTCTCTGTTTTCGATGGCCAATAAGGACACAAGAGAATCACACAGACTGTGCTGAACTGTAATCAAATACCGCCTAGTTGAAATATAACACACTTGTGCAGTTCACACAGCCATGCAAAGACTAAACACACGTCTGGAAGTGTAAATAGAGCAGGTACCAGACTCAAGACACCACAGAAACTTTCAGCCACGTTATATTTCAGCTGACACAGAGCGAACGACACATGAACATTGTGACTCAATAAGGAAGTACTGCCATGAGCAGCTCACTTACAAAACACTTACAGGAAAAGTCACTTCAGTATGTTCAACAAACACATAAAACATGTAGCAAAGACTAACCATAAAGAAATCTCACTTAAATCTCAATATTTCCTTCGGTTCAGTGAAGTCTCCTGCTTCTCAAATGTTTCTTCTTTCAAAAAGACCCCATTAATCTCACATATATCCTCTCTGAAGTTTCATAAGATATTTCAATGTCTAAAATTAGCCAAGATCTCAAAGTATGCATCGAAAGTCAGAGATCTCAATGTGTACACATAAACATATTAACATCTGATCTGCGCTCCCTGTTGATTTTATAGCTCTATACAGTCAAATTTGTAAATAAAACTAATTATTGTGAGTGAACACTAAAAACACTGTTTCAGTTTCTCGTGTGTAATTTAACGTTATTTATTTTGAATTACGTGTCAAATTGAATAGCAATCTTATAGTATAAATTCAAAATTTTACACAAAATTGTCAGTATATACCCTTACAAAAAGGTAGCATACTTCAAGTTTATTTTAATAAGTATACTTAAGTAAAGTTCAAGTATATTTTTAAATATACTTTATGTAGTAAGCATACAAATATCAGTGGACTAGTAGTATACTTGTAAGTACTATTTCAATACTCCTTGGGACTAAATTGGCCAACTTTCTAGTATATAAAAGCATACTTTACATATAACAGTAGTAAACTTTGAGTGCACGACTAGTTTGCATCAATGTTTTTAGCTTGTACTGCAACTATACTAAAACTGAACTTATAGCTATACTGATAATTTACTAATTAAATACTTGTAGTCAGGGCCGTAGCTGGGGTTTGCGGGGTTGTACCTGTGGGCCCTGTTTGAAATTGTTTAATTTGTATGTTCATTCAATTAATTTATTTGTGCTATTTACACGATGTTTCTTGAGGTTTGTTTTAAGCGCTTTGAGACACGTCTCTCTTCGCACGCCCTATGCGCACAGAACACCATGTGCAGGTGCTGAATTAGACTCTTTCACATCTTTTTCTGTTTGTATATGTAAACTGTGATTTGTATTTGTTCATTCAGATGCAGGATGACGTGAAGGAGAGCTCGGTTCGGTCTTGTGGTCCGTGAGATGTGGCTCTCTGCGTGCGCACCAAACACGGCGCGTGAGTACTCAGTTCAGCTTTTACACGTCTTGTATGCTTAATACAAGAAGCATGCTTTAAACTGCTTTTTTGAATGCTTTAAACTCTTGTGAATGTTAAAGTTGGCAAGGCTTAAAAACACGTGCAAATGATAAGCTGTTGTGACGGCGCACAGCAGTGGCCCGTCAACTGTCCTGTAGCATTTTTAGTACACTTTGAAGTATAGTCTCAGTAAACTACTAGTTTAGTAGTTTTATACTGCAAGTATACTCATAAGTTTTCTTAAAGTGAACTTTCCATCACTCTTTAAGTATACTACTAAGTCCCTATTTAGGTATTAATTTGTATATATTTTGTTATATGAATATTTGAACATAGAAAACATCAAAAGAAAGAACAGGGTGCTTGTAAACAGAAGCATTTTATTCTAGCTTCATGCATTTCTTTTAAACACTTGAATGTGGGTAAGTTTCATGAATAATAAATAAAGAAATAAACAACATTTTGAACAAAAAGCTGAAAAAAGACTATGAATTGGATTCAGCTAAATCGATCAACAGCCCAAAGCTTGACAGTCATTATTACCTCTTCATTGGTGATATTTTATTCATAACGTGTTTCGGTTTCTTCTTCTCTTGTGTTTTTGGGTAAATTCTGTACAGAAGATGTGTTCTAGCGCCTCCTACCGTATAACAATGAAAACACGGATTCTAGGAGCACAAGCTCAAACCTATTTAGATTTTTCTAAGTATGTCAAGTATATTAAATGTCATTTCTGAGAAGTACATAAAAAGTTAAATAAAAGTATGCTTTCCTATTTTTTGTTTAAAAGAAGTATACTAATATCACACTTGAATAAACGTATTTTTCATATGGGTATTCTTATTTGATGACAACTAGTGACTCATTTGGGTCTTTATTTCTCACACCAATCCTATGTATTTAAATACTCCTTCCTGATCTATTGCTAACGATCCATCAGATCATGTTTCTAATGCACAAACAACACAACAACACACGACAACTTTCCTTTTCCTCTCAAGTCATCAGTCCATATTATTCATCATCCACCTTCACACAGAGACATGTTCACCATCCAATCATTTATTCAGAAAAAGACTAGACCCAGTCCTGGCCTAATGTTATCGTTATATCCTGTTTCACTCAGAAACACGTCACATTACGGAAGTCCAATGTCTTGTGAACACACTAAGCTCTGAGCAGCATTAGTTTCACTACAAACACGGTCCAGAAACACAAAATCACATCAGCTACGAACCACAATCATAATGATCTTTAGCTCACAAAGGTTTAGTTCAGGCCTTAAAGGCATAATTAAGCCACAAATATTAATTCTGTTAACATTAATCCATCCTCATGTTGTTTCAAATATTTTAGAATTAAGTATAAAACAAAGAATAAATATTCATGTTTTTAATTGAAAGTCAATAGAGCCAAAATATATAATTTTTTACGTTAATTGAAATAAAGTTAGTTGGCTAAGGCAACAATTTGCATTTATTTCTAAGACTGAAATCAATGTTAATAAAAATAGCGATACCTTACAATGAAGTCGCATTAGTTAGCATTGCTTAATGCATTAACAATGAGCAATACATTTCTTAAAATATTTCTTAATCTTTGGTAACTTAAGTCGATATGAATACAACTATTAGTTTATATTAGCTCAGGTCCGTTAAATAATATTAACAGATACAAATTTTGATTTCAGTCAATGTTGAAATCTATTATGATTTCACATCATCTGACAGCAAAAGATTAATAATTGCTTTAAAAGTAAATGTTTTTTTAATCGAATCGATTTGCTGTCTAGTGTCTACCCAGAGATTCACCGCCCTAACAACACACAACAAAGTTACAAAATCATCAACTAAAATTAAAACAAAAACATATATAAACTAACTCAAAGGATTAATACTCTTACAATAGCATATTAAAGATTCTAAAGCAACTCTAGTGTTCTTTAAAAGATCTTGTTCCTCAGAAAACCTAAATTCATACAGGTTTGGAACGACTTGAGTCGACCAGGTTTTGAGCTCATACCACATGTTCGGCCTCCGCTGGGCTGGAGGGTAAATCCTCCAGCGAACAATCTCCAGCGTCTCCTTCACCGTCCATCACCTCCTCTCCTCACCTCTCCCGTTCTCCTCAGATCAAACACGCTTCGGGCTGGTATTAGAGCCACTGACACCACATACTGCGATGGCTTCCGCTCAGAGAGAACGACAGCAACAGCTTCCTGTTAATCTCTACATGACACACAAGAGACGAGTGCTGCTTGCACAGGAACACACACACACACACACACACACACACACACACACACACACACACACACACACACACACACTCACACTGGCACGTGGATGGTTCGCTTTTGAAATCTCTCGACCAACTTCCTGCTCAGAGACGAGCTCTGAAGCCTGGCACCATAACATGTCTGTATGTTTTTGAACACAGTATTGCATTTGCAAACTCTTGTAACTGTTCTGGACCAAAGAGGAAATGAAACCATCCAAAATAAAAACACTCACATGTGCATCATACAAACACACTGCCTTAAAATTCACTGCAACTGAAAAACGGTTTCTAGAATAAAGAACATCATGAATAATGATCCCAAAGTCAATCCAAGATGTAGATGACTTTGTTTCTTCATCAGATTTGGAGAAATGTAGCACTGCATCACTTGCTCATCAATGGATGCTCAGCAGTGAATGGGTGCCGTCAGAATGAGAGTCCAAACAGCTGATAAAAACATCACAATAATACACACCACTCCAGTCCATCAGTTAATGTCTTGTGAAGAGAAAAACTGCGTGTTTGTAGAAACAAATCCATCATTCAAATATGTTTTACTTTGTTAAAAAACAGCATGAGTCAAAATATAAGTCCTATGTCCATAAAATGGCTTCCTCCAGTTAAAAAGCGTATCTCCTCTGGAGAGGAATACATACAGTTCAAGGGCTGTTTGAGCAAAAACAGCTCTAAACAGATATGTTGTGGATTTTGATGTGAGAGGAAAACTGGGGAGGGAGTTTTTCACTGAAGGAAGTGTTAATATGGATTATGGATATTTTTAAGCAACAGTTTGAAGTTAAAAACGCCTTGGATGTTATTTCTTAAAAACCTGCAGCTTTTCTATTCACAAGACAGTAACTGATGGACTGGAGTGGTGTGTATTATTGTGATGTTTTTATCAGCTGTTTGGACTTTCATTCTGACGGCACCCATTCACTGCTGAGCATCCATTGATGAGCAAGTGATGTAACGCTACATTTCTCCAAATCTGATGAAGAATCAAACTCATCTACATCTTGAATAGTCTGAGGGTGAGTACATTTTCAGCAAATGTTCATTTTTTGGGTGAAATGTTCCTTTAATGTGTGTGTTTATCCATATACAGGCACAGGACGTGTGGTACTGTCTTCAGATGGTTCTGGCTGCAACATCTAGTGATGCAAAGCAGAGTAATTTATTATTGTATCAAGCTGTTGTAAAGAAAGAGATTCTGAATATAAACATGATCTAGTTTATGATCAGCACTTTAATGTAATGCATCTTTCATCTCAGGTCCAAATTTGATCAGGTTAAACTGAGCGACTACATTCCAAGATGCCACTGGAAACCGTCCTATGATGCTTTACATGGTCTGTAAGGCTCCGCCCACGAGGCCCCGCCCACAAACCAGACTGACAATGTAACGCTCAGGTATTCTGGCCGGGAACGTTTCCCAGAAGCCATCTGACCGCTGTGTTTACAGACAACATTACACAGGAACTGAACAACACGAGTTCACTTATCTGAAAAACAGCCGGAGCGAAGCAAAGCCACTGAGGTACACGGGCCAGTTTTGAAAAAGAAAATGTAACACTTTCACACACATTTACTGTATTTTTTACAGTTTCTGCAACTGTAAAACTACAAAAATAGGAGGTAAACGACTGAAAATGATTACAGAAATACAGTGAACCCAAAACTGAGCTTTGATGTCCGAGTGGAAAACTGGAGTATCCGAGCAAAGCCCTAGCAACCATCTATAACACCCAGCTACTGCCTAGCTACTACCAACAACACCCTAGCAGCCATACAGCAATGACCTAGCAACCACCAAGTGTTGAGAACCACACAAAACACCCTAGCAACTACCTACCAATGCCTTGAAAACTATCTGTAACACCTAGCAACCACAAGATCACCCTAGCAACCATAGAGCAATGCCATAGCAGCCACCCAAAAACCTATAGCAACAAATTAGCCACCACCTGAAGCACCCTAGCAACTACTTTGCAACACCCTAGCAACCATTGATAACACCTATAGGGCCCTGTGATTTCCATGATGCAGAAAATGCTCTCAAAAAAAAAAATAGACAACACAGAATTTCTGAAAAACATAAAACAGATTATATATATACTAGACTTATTATACATATTATTGTAAAAATTATATTACGTTTTCCCCGAGTTCAAATTAGTGTTAACATTTTGTTAAATTAGCATTACAATTTTTTTTTACTAAAAATCTTTTTAACCAAAGACCTAGAAACTACCTAGCTACCACCAGGAACAACCTAGTGACTGCCTAGCAACCCCATTGTAATGCCCTAGCAACCTCTCAGAACACCCTAACAACCACCAAGAACACCCTAGCAACTGCCTAACTACCACCAAGAACACCCTAGCAACTGCCTAAGCCCTAGCAACTTCCTATCTACCACCAAGAACACACTATCAACCACCAAAAACACCTTAGCGACCACCAATAACACACTAGCAACTGCCTAAGCCCTAGCAACTGCCTAACTACTACGAAGAACACCCTAGCAACTACCAAAAACACCCTAGCAACCACCAATAACACCCTAGTGACTGCCTAAGCCCTATCAACTGCTTAGCTACCACCAAGAACACCCTAGCGACCACCAAGAACACCCTAGTGACTGCCTAAGCCCTATCAACTGCCTAACTACCACCAAGAACACCCTATCGACCACCAAGAACACCCTAGCGACCACCACGAACACCCTAGTGACCACCAAGAACACCCTAGTGACTGCCTAAGCCCTATCAACTGCCTAACTACCACCAAGAACACCCTAGCGACCACCAAGAACACCCTAGTGACTGCCTAAGCCCTATCAACTGCCTAACTACCACCAAGAACACCATATCGACCACCAAGAACACCCTAGCGACCACCAAGAACACCATAGCAACCACCAAGAACACCCTAGTGACTGCCTAAGCCCTATCAACTGCCTAACTACCACTAAGAACACCATAGCGACCACCAAGAACACCCTAGCGACCACCAAGAACACCATAGCGACCACCAAGAACATCCTAACGACCACCAAGAACACCCTAGTCACTGCCTAAGCCCTATCAACTGCCTAACTACCACCAAGAACACCATAGCGACCACCAAGTACACCCTAGCGATCGCCAAGAACACCCTAGCTACCACCAAGAACACCCTAGCGACCACCAAGAACACCCTAGTGACTGCCTAAGCCCTATCAACTGCCTAACTACCACCAAGAACACCCTAGCGACCACCAAAAACACCTTAGTGACTGCCTAAGCCCTATCAACTGCCTAACTACCACCAAGAACACCATAGCGACCACCAAGAACATCCTAGCTACCACCAAGAACACCCTAGTGACCACCAAGAACACCCTAGTGACTGCTTAAGCCCTATCGACTGCCTAACTACCACTAAGAACACCATAGCGACCACCAAGAACATCCTAGCTACCACCAAGAACACCCTAGTGACCACCAAGAACACCATAGTGACTGCCTAAGCCCTATCAACTACCTAACTACCACCAAGAATACCCTAGCGACCACCAAGAACATCCTAGTGACTGCTTAAGCCCTATCAACTACCTAACTACCACCAAGAATACCCTAGCGACCACCAAGAACACCCTAGTGACTGCTTAAGCCCTATCGACTGCCTAACTACCACCAAGAACACCATAGCGACCACCAAGAACATCCTAGCTACCACCAAGAACACCCTAGTGACCACCAAGAACACCATAGTGACTGCCTAAGCCCTATCAACTACCTAACTACCACCAAGAATACCCTAGCGACCACCAAGAACACCTTAGCAACTGCCTAAGCCCTATCAACTGCCTAACTACCACCAAGAACACCCTAGCGACCACCAAGAACATCCTAGCGACTGCCTAATCCCTAGAAACTGCCTAACTCTCATATTGTAGAACACCCTAGCAACCACAACAAATCCCTAGCAACTACTCAAAACATCCTATCAACCACCTAGCCATGCCTTAACACCATCTATACACATCTAGAACACATAGAAATCAACTCTAAACACACATAGAAATCAACTCTAAACACACATAGAAATCAACGCAAACACAATGCTCGAGGTAATAAAACGAAACCCCAGAAACAAGCTACAAATATCATGTTTGGTGTACTGTTTATTACAGCGTGTATCATGGGTTTTGTGCGAAGAGGATCAGATTTCAAGAGATCTGATTGATCGCTAGTCTTACTGAGTGAAAACTACACCTGAGTCTCTAAACATCTCCCAACTGATCAATGAAAGACGCATGTGGACGAGAGACTCTAAACACACACACAAAGAGAGAGAGAGAGAGAGAGAGAGAGAGAGAGAGAGCGAGAGAGGGGAAGTCATTAGAGAGAGTGGACTGATCCATTTCTCTTAGTGCTTTTGGCAGAAACAACGAGCGACTTAAATTTAATAAAAACTGAATTAGCAGAAGGACTCTTGCTGCTGAGAAAGGCAAAAATCACATGAACGGATCTCTGAAAACCAATCAAATCATGCTAAATACACTTCAACACTAATCAGTGCACTTCTAACATCAGTAGTGTGTTCTGTCAGTCTTAAAAAAGTACAAATAAAATAAATAAAATAGTGCAGCACTCAAATCATTCAGGCATTTACAATTCTTGTATAACTCTGTTTTATATTTTATTATTGTTTATTTACACTGTAACGTACTGTGCTATACTGCTATACCCATCTACTTTTTTATTATTGATTATGCATGCATAGTACATATACTGTACATATACTGTATGTGTATATGTATATTAAACCCAGAAATGATCAGATGTGTTTAAGTTTAGCATGACTCTTCATTCTTCAGACCTTTTAATTATTTTAAGGTCGACGTGAAACGCAAATGCATTTTACTTCCAGAATATTTCAGAACAAAACCATATATTTTCTGAAAAACAGACGAGACTTGATTTGAATCGATTCAATGGTGAAACATTTCGATATGAGAGCTGGTTGAAAAAATTTGATTAAAAACATGAACATTGAATTTTTTTTGTGATGAATTGATAACACTACTGAATACAATTTTAATAAAGTCTATTTTGATTTCACGTGTAGACATTTAATATCTAAACTCAGAGTAGTCTCGTCTCTGACACAGACATCAGCGTTCAGAAAGCAATCAGACACAATCACGACTGTCCTGTCTGTGAAATCACAAGCATCTCAGATGAAGCTCTGCTGCACAATCACACAGATGTGTTATTCAGAGTCACATAAAGAGTGAAGAATGTGTGCGCGGCCACCGTCAGCGTCTGGATTCATACACGCACACGCACACGCACACGCACACACACAGACACAGACACACACACACACACACACACACACACACACACACACACACACACACACAGACACAGACACAGACACAGACACAGACACAGACACAGACACAGCACACACACACACACACACACACACACACACACACACACACACACACACACAGACACAGACACACACACACACACACACACACACACACACACACACACACACACACACACACACACACACACACACACACACACACACACACACACACACACACACACACACACACACACACACACACACACACACACACACACACACACACACACACACACACACACACACACACACAGACACACACACACACAGACACACACACACACACACACACACACACACACAGCACACACACACACACACACACACACACACACACACACACACACACACACACACTGCAGGTCTAAGAATTATACAACAATTATAAGATTGAATTAAATAATTTTAGATGTAGTATCGCCAGCGGTCGAATTGGATGGGAAAACAGGCAAAAAGTATATAAAATATCACGCAGTCAATTACCTTCTTGTGTGTGGGACTGCAGTATAAAATAATGAAACATTTGTGATCATGCACACGTGCTGATTCTTGAGCGATATTACTAAACTAGCCGAGATCATATACAGATAAGAAATAAAACACAGGGAATTCACACAGGATTGGTTTTCTTTCAACTTTTGAATTATAGATGTATTCTAATATTCAAATTGGCTTGCAAAGTCACTGATGTTGATAATGTCAGCTAGCGTGAGTTAATACCAACAACATGTCACACTGTAAAATGAAAGTTATATATAAAATTATACTCAAATGTTTGGTGTAACAGCAAAGTGCGAGTTAAAAAAAAACAAGCACAGCGATGTTAAAAAGACTATGTATAAATTATTTAAATAGGGTCTATAAAAAGCAGCACACTGATGTTCAAAACTGAAAATATTAGTATATTAATAGCTAATATTTTCACTCTGCGCGCCTCATTTCTGAATTCCTTCCTCATATTATTCTTGAGGATGTCATGCAATAGTGCTGTAAACATTAAACAAGTGCACTAAAGACTAGCCAGATAGTAAAGCTTTCCTCGCTTCTTTAGTTGAGCTTGAGCTCTTTTTAGAAAGTTGAGGAATCTGTGGATACAAAGGAGGGCAGACAGAAGCTATGTATCGAAAAAAATAACTTGATTGAGTGCATATCATTTTTATGTGCAGTTTTAGATTTTATGCACATCTTGGCATTTCCATCCAGCATTTTACCCTAAAATGTGCATAAAAATACATGAATAGAAACATAGTGCTATGGGTTCATCCTGAGGCAGTCAAACAAACCGAGGTGGTTTGTCAGCATCTGACATCATTTCCTGTATGTGCAGGGTGTATCCTGCTGTTATTATGATTATATATGGTTCTAATCATAATAACGGATCACTCACACTGAAAGACTGAATGCATGTTTCTGGACAGAGAGGATAATAATTCACCGGATTCTATTAAAAGAGAAGCTGATTACATTTACATCATCTCTGACCCAGATCATGATGAACGTTTGCTTTAGCTTTGTTGTCACTATTGAGATTATTTTAAAGGGATTGTTCACCCAAACAATACAATTCTGTCATTTACTCACCAAATGTTGCATCAAGCCTGGATGACTATTCATTATGTTGAACACAAAAGATGTCTTCTTCATATTCAAAGTAAAGCCGAAAAAAAACCTTGACCTTGACCTTGACCTTAAGCCGAACCTGGACACGTGTCTTGTGCTCATAAGTCATATTGACTACTGTTATGATACTTTTAAGGTGTTTGTTTGTCATTTTAGGAGCTTGACAGTTGCCAGCCACCGACCACTTTTTGCTCTATAAAAAAACTATGTGAACTTTAAAAAAAATATATATTATTATGAGAGTGAATAATAATTGCTGTAGTTATTTTTTTAAATCAAGACACAGGCAAAACAAAAAGATTTTGGGCTATTTGTCTTCAATAGCATATCTTCTTTTAGACTAGTAGGAAAAATAAATAAATACTTAAATGTGGATTTTGGAGGTGTCTTATTACGCTTCATATATTTGCGTCTGTATATTTCAATTACAATAGATATCTTCAAAGTCAGTTTGTTTCTCCACTTCAGCAGCACTTCTCAAGTTTAGCCGTTTTATTCCCATCTATATTCTGAAGGTTGTTCATATATCATTCGCAGTGAGTTATCACATTTTCTTCCTAAAACATGGTGAAAATGCTTTGTTTTTTCTGTATGTTGGCTTTTTTCCTGATTTATAGCATGATGCAAATAAAAATCCAAAATACCCTCAGTCAAAAACATTTTACTGTAATATGTCTACAAAATGAAACAAGAATTTTGAACCTGGCTTTATCCAATTTTCAGATTTGTTCAAATGAATGCATATTTAATGAATGCCTTCATTTGCATATGTAAACATAGCCTTTCAGAAAACAATTGTCTTATGCTGTGATTGATCAGTTGGGGAAGTATGATATCTATTAGTTATTTTTTATCCTATTGACCTGTAGTGTCTTGCCTCACAAAGCAGGAGTCTGAAGTCTACTTGATCAACCGGCATCAACACTAAACTCGGGTGACGATGCAGACATTTGCATCAAGCTTTCATGTGCACATCTAAAACATTGGTTTCAAATGAGGAGGTCAGAATGTGTTGTCAAAACATCGCTGCCTCTCATTGCGTTTCGATGGCGCTCATGTTTCTCTTGTAATGTAAACAGATGGTGGTGAATTTCACCATAAGGGCCCTTCAAGACGTTTCTCTCCAATCACAATGGACAGAAAGCTCATAACGGGCACGCTCGCATTACTCACCGAGCCCGAGGGCATTAGGGCGGATTTCTGCTCTCCTCGCAGAAGAGAAACATTTGGACAATTGTTTTAGCAAACGACCAGCAGCAGGTTATTGATTTTGTGCAATGAGCTTTAATGCATCTAATGGGCTGCAAAAGCAGGGGTGAAAAGGATCATGGGATGGATCTTTCTCCAGTCAGCGGGCCAGTTACACAAACACCTCACAGATGAAACTCACTGGCAGAAGCATAACGAACAAGTAAATTCACATTTATGCATTTAGCAGACGCTTTTATCCAAAGCAACTTACAGACTATACATTTATTATCAGTATGTGTTCCCTGGGAATTGAACCCACATCCTTTTGCCCTGCTAACTAGGGCTGCAGCTAACGATTATTCGGATCATCGATTAGTTAGTCGATTATTCTTTCGATTAATCGGATTAAAAAAGTATTTTCTTGACAAAAAACACTATTCCACATTCTGCCCAATGTCCTTCAAACAAACGTGCCAACTGAATACTATAAAAGCATACAGTGCTTCACTTTTTATTAGACCACCTGTCATAAAGAGACAACATTAATCTTTTAGGATATTTTAATCACCAATGCAGTTAGTTTAGAGTAGCCGTCACACAAACATTACACAATTTGTTTTAATACATTTGTTGAGCATTGTATATAGTGAATATAGTTTAAATCTCTATTTAAAAATGAAATAATAATAAAGATAATAAAGACTCAGTGTTAACCAGCAGGTGAGAGTAATGTTCTGCAGGAACACATGTTCACTTTGATCACAGTCACGTCAGTCATTTATTTATCCTGGAAAAGGCAGTTATGAAGCGTCTCATATTCATATTCATTTATATTAGCCGACACGCTGTTATCCCTTTAAAGTCAAATTGACCCATAACACAAAGGGTGTAAGTTTAATTGTCAGTCTCACGGTAAAATTTATAGTCTCACATTTTAGCCTGTTAAAATAAATAATTGTCTTTAGTTTTTCTCATAGTGTTGGTGATAGAAATGCAAAATTGCATGGAAACCACTAATCGTGGAATCATTGGGTCAATGCTTGACCACAGGAACATTGTGCAAAAATCAGACGTGAAAAAATCAGACGTATTGCAAGCAATGTGTGATTTAACATACTAAACCTTCATGTCGTGTTGGTCATTTGGCCCACATCGATTGAATTGCTTTGCGATGCAATTCATTGAAAATTGCTTTGCGATGCACATTCGATTGAATTGCTTTTCGATGCACATTCGATTGAATTGAACTATGAAATGTCTTCTTAAAATGTTGTTACTTTCTCATTCAGGGTCATAAATGCACATGCAAAGTTTTAACAAATAGATGTGTTTTAGTCTTTTGGTACAAATTTTGGTTGCATCAAAATAGTGTTGTTGTCAAATTGATCCCCTTTGGTTCCCATGTTATTCACCAAAAATCAAGTTTACCCTCACGAGGTTTTGAGAACAGACATGAAGGCAGAGGCTATTTACACCAAGTACAAATAGCGATTAATACTATTTACACAACGTACACGTAATGTTAGATGTTAATGGTTAGCAGTAGTTGTTTGCCATGTGTGCAAATAGTCAAAAACATAAACGCGTTTTTATTTTGTGTCTGTGCAGTAATTTTAAACATAAAAATATGTTATGGGTCAAATTGACAAACACAAAGGGTGTAAGTTCATTTGGTAAAATGTCACATTTTAGTGTCTTTATTTTTCTTGTGTTGGCAATTGCATGGAAACCAGTGGGGGTCAATTTGACTCAACACAAAAGTTTCAGATTTTCGACCAACAGATGGTTAAGCTACTGCTCAATAGCCCTCTTGTGGCAACACTTAAAAACACATGTACCTCATTTCAAATTGCACTAAAATAACATGACAAAATAAAAAGTACAGCCAAATGCTTTGAGTCATCTTGAATAAAGTGTGTTTTCTACCTCTGACCATCAGTAAAACATTTGTGCGAAACGTTAAAACCGAGTAAAACCTTACTGGCAGACATGCTGTAAAGACAGAGAACAGCTGAGCCAGCCCGCTGATACAGTTTCTCGTCTACGGTACAGCAAGATCGGCTCAAAAAAGCTGTTTAATTTTTAATTCTTCCCTGGGTGAAGCTGAAACATCAATGTCACACAGGGCCCTGATTTAGCAGAAAGTGTCTCACACTATAGGGTTCATCTTTCAATTTTTAGACCTGTTTTGTGATCCACCAACTATTGTCATTATGAAAGTATTATAATTCAGGGATTCTCATTTGAGAGGCCATTTAATTTAACAACAACAAAAAATGCTTATGCCCCTATAAACAAGAATGTTAATATAAAAACATCAATAAATGTGGTCTATATTCCTTCAAGTGAAGGACTGCAAAATGTAAATGTGTGCAGCTATAGCTACAGGTTTATTTGTCTACATTTATAGTGCAACAGCATATAAATGGCCTCATGTTAAAATAAATAAATAAACTCCAATTTTGATTTCCCGATATCTGAAAAAAAATTTTTTTACACATCTGATCACACCTAATGGTTCATATGTGGGGCTTGCATAACGGAGCCTGACGACCACAATAAACAACACAACAGACAGTCAAACAAGAGTTCTGCAAAAGAGAAATTATTGTTGAGATATTCTCCTGAAACTCCCGAGACATGCTGGCAAACCATCACTGTATCCTGTAAACAAGGCTGAAACAGCTGCTGGCCACACTGTGCTCCAGCACTTCAAAGGACAGCCCTGCTGTAGAACAAAGAGCAAATCTATGTAGTTTACCCAACATTACGCCAGCAGCAAGATTACACTGCAGTCCAAATACTAAATCATAGAATTTTTTGTTTTTTCACAGAGCTCATTATATGATCACAACACTGTAGCAAATCCTCAAAAAGGGTAACTGAGGGCAAAGGAGAGTTGACCTAATGTCCACCTGCTTCTGTTTACCCCTTCACAGTCTATAATCCGAGACGAGAACACTAATCCGTTCACACAAAGAGCGATACATACATTAGTGTCCACACCAACGCGCGGGCACGCTCGGTTTATTATACGCGCTCTGCTGTCTGGTCTTTTGCCGCTTTGCAAAATAAACCCTATCGCTGAGTAAAGAAGTGCGCTACATAACCTAGTCTTCTCTACCAGTGCTAAGAGACAGTAAGAGACAGCAGTACGTGCTCATTCTATCTGTTTAGTTTACAGAAGTACAGCTCGCACACAGAGACTAATAAAGAATAGATTATGTGCAGTGCTCCTTCACAGGGAGAGAGATGTCTACACTTACACGCATGGAGCCGGTTTTGTTGATGGCCATCTCAGGTGACAGGGAGCGGAGATGCCGTTGCTTCTCACCTGAGCAGCTTCAGTTTCACTCTAACGACGCATCATAACGGCAGCGGAGCGTTAAATACCCGATACGGCGATGAACTGCGTCCTGTTGCGCTGCTTCGCTCGGTCATAAAGATCACATCCAAGGGGCCGTTTCTGCCCGTGAACTCCCTTGATAAAGCCGAGGAATTATGTTTATTTGTCGCCCAGGTTAGGCTGGATCGCGTTCATGAATGTGTAGCATAATAATGAATAAAGGGAAAGTGATTCCTCTGCGTCTGGGACAGATATGCATCCATGAAGTCCAAAATCAGACCCTAAAGTGCATCTCCGGACGATCAAAACCAAATCGACTGAACGGTTCACTGCTCAAGAGAGGTTCATCAGGAGCGTCCGGGCACCGTCATTCTGTGATGAGACTAAAGCACGCGCAGTACCGTCACCCGGTGATCTCGAGCCTCGGGGGCACGCGCCCAGCCGCCTGCGCGCAAGGGAGCGCGTTCATGTGATGGACGTTTGTGTCCGCCGTTGAACACCGCGCTATCGTTTTCACTTTAATCGTCTTAAAACACGAGTTGAGCTTTATGCGAAGTGAAATTCACATTGACCCTGCTGAAAAAAACAATAGAACCTGCCCAAAACTCAATAGAAAATATAATGGATTTAATGTTTATAATGGGAATTGTATTGGTTTTAATGGAAACTATAATGGTGTCTACTGGTATGTGATGGATTCTATTGGTGGGATGTTAAATCCTGATGGAGAAATGCCCAAAAACACACTACAAAAAGGAATTTTGTAATGTTTTACTGGAAAAAGCTAATGGTTTATAATAGTATTTTAATGGAAACATTATAATTATTAAACATTATAATAAACACATCATCATTTCAGTGATGGTTTTTATTGGGCTTCTATTGCTTTTTTTTGCAGGGGATGCTCAAGGAATAAACCCCAACAATTAATTAAATAACAATAGATAACTATGAATTCACATTGCAATTACCCTGATAGCACAGGTACATCACGGAGATGTCTATTTGACGTCTGCATTTACATCTGCAAGACGTAACATTAGTTTACGGTATTTGGGTAATCCGGCAAACACTTATGTGCCCTTAATGTAATAGCATATATCAGGCCTAGTATATATTCTATAGGGGAGACCGGGTATGGTTGTAACATGGGGAGAGCTGTAACAGCACCATTTCCACCTATCAGGGATAAGATAGGAGTCCTATGATCATTTCATTATTTACCCACTTCCTCCCCGATCTTAAATTAATGCTTGTCAAGGCTGTAAATGTATGCAGACTTTATAAAGAAAAAACTGATTTTGGTCTAAGAATACGATTTTTTTTCCCAAAATATTTTGCTTAGTACTTTAACCGGTGCAGATTTAAATCATATAACTTACATTGGAATATCATATAGATTCTCAGGCATTGGATGTGATGCATTTTTAAACTGCTGAATTTTTAAACTGCTAATTTGCTAATATGCAGCTCAGCTCAAGCATTGGATGACAGGGGTGGAGTAACACGTTTTAGCATTCCCTTACATACTACTGAGAACTTTCATGTTGTCTATATGGAGCTTTTTTGTCAGCTCAAAGCCAAAGGAAATGTGAGTAAAATATGGCCTATGCAGTTTCTGGATCCACCAAGTCTGCATTCAAGGGTTAAAACATTGTTTTAACACTATTGTGAATCTAATTGAGAAAATTCATACACAGCCACAAACACAAATTTACACAGTTTTTTGTTAGATCTACATGTTCTTTACCTTGGTACAATGGATTTGAGTATTCAGTAAGCATAAATACTGTTAAGGAGGTTTAGTCTAATTTACACACACACACACACACACACACACACACACACACACACACACACACACACACACACACACACACACACACACCATCGAACACAAGTGGATTTGAGACACACACACACACACACACACACACACAGGCATCGAACAGAAAGTGGATTTGAGCTGTGGTCATTCCTAGAAATTGCGCCATTGTTTCGTATTGTTCTTTTAGATTGTTTCAACGAACCTGTTTTTGAAGAGAACTTTATGAAAAGTTTGAAAACTTAATTTAGCTTCTTTTGTCTAACTGTTACAACTTACCCCAGCATGTGTTACAACCTACCCTGGCAGTGGGGTATATTGTATCAGAGGCACTCCATGTATTTAACATCAATTCATAAGGGCTGTGATATTCTTGCAGAGGTTTGAATTGGTGCCGTTTGTAGTGAACAAATGTGGGTGCTGAAGGTTCAAGGTTTTATTCGTCACATACTCAATTATACAGAATATAATCAGTAGTGAAATGTAAGTCAGGTCAGGTAAGAAGCTCCTCCTAAGTCTCTCAATTTTGTATAAAAGTTTGAGCATTCTAGAGATCAAAATATTCAGCGAGTTACAGATGCTGAAACAAAAAGTGCTACAACCATACCCGGTCTCCCCCTATAGTGTTTGATTTTGTAACTTTCATTTTGCCAAGACTTTAGTCAGTTATAGGCCTGGAATGTCCCATTTCTGCTATTTCATGTTTTTTTTTTATACGCAACTCTCTCCAACCAGTGAGCTGTAACGGTATTATTCTGCAAATGAATCCATAATTAGAGCAGATATGATATGTTATATGCAAATGCTGTTCATCTGAACACACTGAATAAGCGTTTACTTATGGCAGGGGTCACCAAGTTCAGTCCTGGAGGGCTGGTGTCCTGCAGAGTTTAGCTCCAATCCTAATTAAATACACCTGAAGCTACTAATCAAGGTCTCATTGGGTATACTTGAACAAAGAGTATAGAATATCAAGAGGTGGAACTCTGTAGTGATACGGGTAACAGTCTATAGATGGCGCTGTGGAGGCGCTGCCGCCATTTTGGACTGACAACTGCGGAAAGTCGCTAGAAGATGCGAGGGAGCAAGTGGGCGAAACGCAAGCAGTGTGCTGCTATAAACTAAGCAATTATCAATTATTAATCAATCTCTTCACTAACACAATTGCCGCTGATGGTTTTGATCTCTTTTGCTTATGAGATTTTGATCTATTACTTTTTTCAGTTAAATGTGTGCACTTGATAGGTTACATGACAGAAATTACAGAAACTGCACAATAGTTGGTGGAGTCCTTGATACAATGTGTGCAAGTTGTTCATATTTTGTGATATTTGAACTTTTTTTTATAAATGTTATGAATGTGTACTATTTATTTTATTATTTTTATTTAAAAATAAACATTGTGAATAAATATATATGAATGTGTCTACCTCTATTAAATCACTACCAAACATCACATCTGGTAAAAACAACTCGTTCTTATTCCGGCGGGTTTTGGCGCGGGAGGCGGGCGCTCTAACAAGGAACGCCAAAGGCACAGCCCGCTATAACTCTTTCTGAGGTCAGGAGTGAGGTTTACACACAGCCCTATGGCATACACATCTGACACATATGTAACACCCCCTCCCGTCCGCACAGTCAAACTCGTATCTAGTGCCGAGCGGATCTCGAACCCTGGATTCCCATGCTGGAGGCGGGCGCTCTAAAAGTAACGCCAAAGGCTACAGCCTTTGCAAGTTGCTAAGCGCCTATTTGAGGTCAGGGGAGTGAGGTTTACATTGACCCACGGGCATACACAGTTAACATACATGGTGATTATAAGTTGGTCAAGCGCGACTGGCTGCTATTATTCTACGGCATTTTTGTGTAGTTGTCAGTCCAAAATGGCGGCGGCACAGTCATGTCATGGGCACAACTGTTGCTATGGAGCGTTCTATTGAGTTTCGCCTCTTGGGCTTCTAGACTCTTTGACTTGAAACTCCAGGCAGGTGTGATGAGGCAAGTTGGACTAAACTCTGCAGGACACCGGCCCTCCAGGATCAAGTTTCATGACCCGATTTATGGGTTTTGGTCAGAAAACACGCCCTCTTGTGGATCATATTGACACCGTTCTCATAAGATTTTTTTTTAAAGGAGGTTTAAAATACCCCTACCAGTAAAGGTGACTTTATTATTTTTTTCCAGACACATTAATCACATCTTCATAATATAGAGAAGGTTTCTACGTATTTTAAGTATGATTATTTCCCTTCTAATATATATATACAACATAGACATACAAATTAAACATTCATTTTGTAATGGTTTACTGGTTATAATGGGATACATTAGTTTAAATGGAAACTGTAATGAACCCTATGGGTTTCTACTGTTTCCTTCGATTGGTGGCTTGTTAAAACCACTAAAAATACAATATGACCCAAAACACATACAGAAAACCAATTCTTAAAGGTTTAAACTTGGTGGTTTGAAATTTTGTAATCATATTTGTAGAGGAAACTATTACCATTTCTGTGATGATTTCTAGTTTTTTTGTTTTGTTTTGTTTGTTTTTTCCCAGCAGGGTTGCACATATGAATTATATTTATTAGCACATGATACAGTCAACATAAGCATTATTTGATAAGTCAGATTTAAAACTGACAGTTTAAAACGGTTAAACTGATAAAAAAAAAAAATGCAAAATCGGCAGCTCAAACTGAAACTCGAATTTCCAACATATTATATATTTTTTTTAGCTATAATTATAATAAGAATAACTAAGCGTAAATGTTAATACATCTGTTTAAAACATTAAATAGGATAATAACTACATAAAATACATCAAACAAGACTGAGTGAATAATTAGCATGAAGCGCAGTGATTGGTTGACCGCTTCAGTGGTACTTGGCGCGCGCGGGCTTGCAAGGACACGGTAAAGCGAGAACTGTGACTTACTGAAAGTAGTGTTTTTTTTATTTTATTCCCCCAAATTGGTTATTTATGTCCATAGTAGAGTTCGTTCATATTGTAGCATTATAACATCACACCAGCCAGCAAAGAGACGTTCGAGAAAGGTAGGCTAATTATAGCTTAGCTGTGGCACAAACTACAGGCTAAAGTCAATGTAAATCTCTTATGATTGTTAGAATGTTTTATTAGTTATAGGAAGTATTTAGCCTGTAATCTGATAGTCAAATATCATACACAGCAACTATGGTTATGATGACACAATGCGGACTTGATAGTAAAGAGGCCAAGATGGGGGAAAACCCCTTAAACCTTCAATAATGATAGGCTAGTTACAGAACGAGTGGTTTCAACTGTAGCTACTTTTGAGTAGTATGCTTGATGAATGACTACTGTACTCACTTGCAATCAGGACACAGATAGATGGAGCTGGAGGACAGAAAGAGAGCACAGTACGACATGGAGGTGTGTGGAATAATATAATAATGTGTAGAGTAACGTTACTCATACAAACGTTCAACCTTCACCAGTAATGCCAAACATATCAAACATCAAATATAAACAATTCCTGAAATATGTTTTAAAAAATACAATTTACATTGAAATATATATTTTGTGAAATAATGACGTTTTATTCTGTCTTCTAAAGTAATCAACTCTGCAGCTAATTACTTGACAATACATTATAGTATAGTGTATGTGTGCATGGTTCCACTCCTCCTCCATTTTTAATCCTTAATTAAATGTTTAAAATACTACTAAGTATGCTAAGGAAATAAATCTTAAATATGTGCTTGTATCTAATTCATCTATCATCACTGTACTTATGATTTTAATAGAGAAAAAGGGAAACTACAACAATTTCCTATAATCATACATAAATTATTCATTCACTTATAAATTAATAAATAAATAAAAGGAATATTAAGGAGAGGGAAAAATACCTCAGAAAGTACATTTAACTGGTGCCTACATAATATATTCCTAAATATAATATAATGTAAATATATATAGTATAATTGTTGAACAAATTGGTTTGTCTTAAGAAACCAACACCATATCATTTATGATGCATCATCTGTAGATGGCGCTACTGCAACAGGTCTAGTCAATACACAAAAGATTTAGCGTTTCTAAAAGTGAAGGCATTATACATTAACAAAAATGAACAAAAGCTAAGAAATTTGAAAATTAAAAACAGGAAGTGCTGTAGAAAATATAACAGAAATATTAATTATTTTAATACTAATAGTAATTCCTGTCAAAAGCCACACACTCCGACCCCTCCATCAACACTGTATATCTAACTCAGTATAAAAATACACCCTCCACAGCATTTCAAGAAAATCAGATTGATGGCATTGACAACAAACAGCTCATTTACTAAAGCTTTAGTAGAGTCGAGAACATACTCTCCCTCGTATGCACTTCCGACCTCCCCCCCCCCCATGTGTCTTTTAGACACCTCCTTTTTTCTAGTTACCATGACCTCATCAGTAACCCAGGAAACCCATTGAAACAAGAAGGACCCAGGAAATGAGGTAATGGTTCAGGAATTTTGGGAGAGAATAGTTTCCCCCACAGCTGAAAGATAATGGCAAACAGAGCAGCTCTGTCTGAAGCCATGCATGAGGTCAACAGTCCTTTGACAACAACAAAGCATTACCCTTAACCCAACAGAATGGATGATCTATATATATCTATATCTATGTAAAAGTCTCTATCAACCTGATAATATATAATTGACATTAAAACAGAGACAAACAGAAAGTTAAGTCTGAATATGACCATTTGGCAAATGCAGTCATATAGGTTATCCAGGACCAATAAGGAACTTCAATAGGCTGCGAGGGTAACCTGTCTGGCCTTCAATCAATAGTTAAAACCAACATAATTGATTAGATTGAGAAAAGTATCCATTTCATACCAAATGTGAGCCAGACCTTAATGCAAGTATGGTCAATCATGAGGAACTACCCAATAAACACATTTATGTTGTGGCAACGTCGCTGTCTACGTGCTCCATTTTTACTGTGGCAACGTGTATGTCATACAACGTTTTTGTCCAGTGGCACAGCTTAAACACAAACCAGACAGCTTAAACACAAACTTCAGCAATGGCCCTGAACCGTGGTTGAATCGCAACATTGTGACAACGCAGTAACAACCTTTACGACACAATGTAGAATCAACAACCTTTTAGCCATGTTGTTACAACGTTGCTAAAAGGTTGGCTACGTTGAGGCAACGTTCTGTGTTTGTTGGGTACTCCCTTGTTGAAACCAATAACCACTGTTAAATTACTGTGTTATGAAAGGCAATATTACTTACAGTAGTTGCTCAAAACCATTTTCAAACCTATTCTTTGAGGCTCCCCAACACTAAGCAAGCATTTTCAAACTCTTCCTAATCAAGCACACCTGGATCAACTCATCAGAACATTAAAAAACTGCAAGACTTGAAAATGATGGGTCAGATAAGGTAGACATCCGAAATGTATACTCTTGGAGAACAGGGTTGGGAAAAACGGACCTAAACAGTGCCTAATTAGCTATTTGCCTGTTGTTAAACTAATTAACTAATAACCCAAATCAGCTAAGAAGAAAAGTAATTTCAAACGTGTTGCGGATTCTTACATTTTGATGAAAGCTTGACTCTGCATTTTCCAAATCATTTACAATATGACCAAGAACATAGTAAATGTATTTTTCGTATTGACTAAGTTATTAATAAATAAAATACTATTAATCCATAAATATGAGTAGATTTTAAATGTTTAAATATGTTTGAGGAAGATAAATTATAGGTAGGACTTTATGCTACAATGAAACCCCAAAAAGGAAGGTGTTTGCATATTGAGTACTCAAAATGACTGCGTTCTGAATGGATGAGTACACGTGAAGCCCAATTAGAAGGCTTATGGGATTCATTGGTAAAATGCAGGTGCAGCTTTTGGATATTTTAGTGTTTCAATAATAGTTTGGGATAGAGGATTGATATTGTATTGTAAGTGCAGATGCTGGGTATAATGGTGCTCAGACACTTAGTGATCTGTCTCCAGTTCCACCACAGTCCAGTCGCCCTTTGGGGAACTGTCCTGGCTGCTGGGGGAGTAACTACTGACAGAGGACACTGTTGCAGTGGAGCAGTCGAAGTGGGACATGATGTGTGGCCACAGGCTGCTCTCTAGGGGGCTGAGGATGCCCCCTCCCTGCCCAGGTAGGTACAGGAGTGGAGGACAGCCATCCTCCCCAGTCAGAAGCATAGCCTGGTTAATCAGCTGCTGGACCATATCCAGTTTTGTGTTCCAGTCCAGCTCCTGCGGAGGCGGTCGCCGAAGGTTTCCGTTGGCCATTCTAAGCGGTTGGTCTGTCGGGATGGAATGGCCTATTTGGTTGGGGGAACCTTGGTTGCCGGTGGATTGGTTCTCTGCATCCTCCTCGCTGGTCTCCATGGCCTCATAGATGGTGCAGAGTCCAGATGAGGGTGCCAGGAGACACGGTTGCCCTTTCACCTGTGACTGCTGTTTGAGTCTCTGTTGCTGCTCCATCTCAAGCTGCCGCTGCAGGAGCTGCCGGCGGAGTCGGTGTTCCTGCTGCTGTTGTTGCAGCTGCAACTGAAGCAGCTCTCTGCGTTGCCTCTCCAGTGCCCTTTGCTGCTCCCACCGCTGCCTTTCTTCCTCCAGACACAGCCGTTGTAGCCGTTCCTGTTCCTGGCGTTGCCGAATGTGGCGCAACTGCAACTGGTGCTGCTCTAGCCTTCGCAGCTGCACATTAGTCATCAATGGAGTCGGCGGGACCCTCGGAGGAGCATCAACATTGATACGAGTCAGTGGCTGCTGTGGATGCCTGTTGGTTTTCGGCAGGGGGGCAAGGTAGTTATTGTCATTCAGCTCTTGGGTTAGCCTTGAATAGTTACCATTCTCCTGTTGGCTCAGCGAAAGCTGGTGCTCGCCAGTCTGTATAGTGTTCCCGGCTTTCCCTGTGGACAGTCAAGAGTACTTGCAATATGTGTTTACTGACAGAGGCATTCGTTATGAAGAAGGGTGTGACCAAACAGGAACAGAGGAAAAGCATAGACAGAAAGAGGAACATGCAGACAATAAAAGTAAACATAAATCAAAGAACAAATTGAACAAAACTCTTAATGAATTCAGGAATCGGGTTTTCACACACATCTTTCCTGTAAAAGCATGTCAGGGTATTTTTCAAAACTATCAAACTGTTGCATGAGGAATATTCTGGGTTTAATAGATGTTAAACTCTTTCTACTTAATCTGTGATGTGCTGTTGAATATGAAAAAAAATCTGGAGTTTAAAACCAAAAGAGGTATATTGGACAAGCAAGAGAAGCCATGGACAGAGTTTGTATTTAACTTAGAATATCCCTTTCAAGTAATCTTCAATCTACAAGTTTGTGTGTAATTTGGGGCCCTACAGGTATGTCATCCAATTAATGAGTCATATTTGAACCAATACAAGAATGTAAGTGGGTTAGCCTTAGTTGTTGGGAGTAGTAACTGGGCTAAAAATGAAAGAAAAGCATGCAATTGGCAATTTTCTACTGTACAAATAAATTAAATGCATTTATAGACTACCTGGATAGTGTTTTTAAAGTAATTTGATCATATATATATATATATATATATATATATATATCATATATAGTAATAGAATAAATAAAGCAATCCAAACCTTACGGGAAGTTAATTAAAATAAGGGATTTGTTAGAATTTGATAAGAACAATCAATTATTTCTCTTAATGTACCTCATTTGCCACATATGGTTTTACATAACAGCATAAACTAGAGTTCAGACAAATGACCTGAAACAGATGTTTCAAAGCAAGGACAAGTAGATAAACCTATAGACATTAAGGATAAGTTGTACTTCGGCTAACCTCCACCTCCAGATATTTTTGATGTAAAATGACTATTTTGGATATCAGGTGGGTGAAAAAAAGGAAGGAAGTGAAAGGATATGAGATACCATACTGAGAAGAGGAAAAAAAAGAAAGAAGAAGATTCCCTGACACACACGCATAAAACTAAATTAACATTCAGGGAGGATTTTTAATTTTTTATGTATATTGATGACAATGGGCATTTCTTAAACCCATTAACCAATAAGATACCATGCAAACTTGTTGTGCTGGGCTTTCAGGGTGGGGTCCTGATGTTGAGTTTAGAGGATATAACATGCTTTAGAAGAGGGGATCATAGCCCATGACCACTGGCTGTCATTTCATCAAATATACTGTACATCTGGAATAAACCATTTCAGCAGATATTCACTTCCTATTCAAAATCAAATACCATAGGAATACTCCATGTTTAATCATTTATACCATGGTGAAATAGACCATCATGCCACTCAAAATAATAATGATAATAATGATACAAAAAAACAGGAACAGACAGACTTGCAATGATGTTTAATGGAATTTTGAGGAAAACCTTTTAGTTATTGTGAATCATTCATGTCCAAACATCCCTGGATCATGTCTGGATTCATAGTAAGATTATAACAATTTCTTAATTAGCTGCACATTCTTGTAGAAATGTCCCGGTACTCACAGTAAACTGACCTGCGAGCATCATTTTACGATTTACAAATGCAGGAAAACACTTCAATTTCCATAAACAGAAATAGTTAGTCTATTCCGAAGTACAAATGTTTAACAACTGTAAATGAAAGAATCCATGTCAATCTGAGCCCAGTACTTTAAAATACTTAAGTTACGTGCCAATGAGAATCTATGTTATCCTTCACAAAAATGTGAAGCAGTAGCTCAAAACTAATAAAAGACAACCAAAATGAAGTATGACCTGCAATCTAATACTCATTCACCTTCCTATGTCAAACACTGAGAGCATGAAAGGAATATCTAACCTGTTTTTAATGCTAAAGCAGTTAGTGCTGTAACCGGTTTAAAAGAGAAAGCTGCAATAAGTTTCAAAAGACAGTGAAGCTACTTTTACAGTGCAGGAAAACTGATGTGTTTACAAACATTAAGGTAAGACAGGGATATTAACAAATCAAACGAAAACAAGAAAAAAAATATAAAATTGACATTTGATTGGTAAAAACAGTAGGATAAATACAAAGGTAGTTGAAGTCCACCAAGTAATTATGTTTTTATTTATTTTTTTGTTGCATTTTTGTCCTTTCGTTAAAGGACATCATCTTAACTTAGTCTAACATTGCAGGTTCAGGGGTGCCATGAAACGCAGTATTATTTAAAAAGTACATTCTAATAGAAAATGAGAATAGCTACTGTACATACAGAAGTTTATGCCATACAATCATAACCATCACCGTGGTAATAGAAGAACAGAGAGCAGCTCAGACAAAGCTTTAATCCCTCACCCTTTTCTTTCCCCCTTCTATCACATATTTATATTAATTTCAACCCCACATTTGGAAGAAATTAAGGACACAGTGTAGGAGCGTGGGGTTTGGGGTAGACAAGGTGCATTCCAAAAGAGGGACTTTATACGTTACCTGCCAGAAAGTTATCAGTCTTATCACATATAGCAGAGTAGTATGGTGGCTGGCCGTCAGAATTGTCCCCATGTTGGGGTGAGAGGTGCATGGGGGACTCAGGATCCATTTTAATTTCCATAGCGCCTGGGTCTGTCTTACTGCACAGCATGTAGTGCTCGTCAAACCCTGCATCCCTCTCTGTGGGCTCGCTGATAGGCAGCAAATCTACTGGGCAGCCAAACAAGTCATCGCTGTAGGCGGTAGCTGCTGGCAGGGTGAGCTCCTTGATGAAAGAAGGATCCTTGGCCTCTTCCGGAAGCTGCTCTTCATTTTCCAGGCTAAAGATGCCTGGACTCTTTCCACAGCTCTCAGCCATAGAGTGGGCATTGGAGATGGACGCAGAACAGTCAAACCCGAAGGAGGCCATAGAGTTGGCTGACTGAGGCGTATCACCATCTTCCTCTCCAATGTGTTCAGGAGCCTCCTCATCTTCCTCCAGGGCAGCGAGGTTGTGAGGATCTGTGGCATTGTCATCAATTGCAACATCAGGATCATTGATTTGCATCTCACCCTCTGTATCACTGGCCTCATCGCCAGAGGTTGATGGTGATGATGGTACAGACGCTGGTGCTGTTGCGGCATCACCCAGTACTTCATCTGCCGGCAGCGTTTCTGCCTCTTCCTCCTCCCCATCACCTCGCTCTAGGTGAATACCTAGGTCCTGCTCTATGTCTGTTTGCATGGCAGGAACTGGTGTCTGCTGCTTGTCTGATCGGGACTCTACACCTGAGCTGCTGTCATAATCTCGAAGCTCTTCAGGTGTGCTGGTCTCACTGCTGCTATGGGAAGACAGGGCTGTTCCACTGAGAGTGCTGGACTGGGACATTCCAATAGCAGGAGGAGCCAAGATACCTGACTCCATGGGGACTGAGCTCCCGATCTCCTCTTGGAGGTCAGGCTGAGGTTCTGAGCCCTGAATCAGGGGTGGACTCATGTCCAGAAAAGCCTCAGCTGGGGATTTGGGGGGTGTATCTGGTTCAGCTGAGAATGTGGTTGTTGTGTCTGGATCGGCGGTGAATTTGGTGAGTGTGTCTGGATCTTGAACTCTTGAAGCTGACAGATTTGATTCAGACAGGATGGAAGAAGACTGGGCCCAGGGATCAGAGAATGGATTGGAATGACTCCATGCTGCTGTCAAAGGCATAGATGTTGCTGGAGCAGTGTGACCCATGCTGTTGAGATCTAGATGACTCTCCTCTCTGTAATCATTTTCATCTTCATCATCATCTTCATCTTCGTTACCATCATTTCTACAAACCCCAAGTGCACTCTCATCCATGCCCTTGTGGACCATTTCTACATCTTTGTCTTCTTCCTCCAAGTCTTTCTGTTGTTTGTAATGTTCATCATCATGCTCTAATGCTATATCCATGTCTTCCTTCAGATTATATTCTTCATCCTCTTCCTCATCTTCACTACCAAATGACTGGATTCCAGGAGGCCCTGTGAATGCCTGTTCCCTGTCTGCCTCGGTCATGATGAAGTCACCTGTCTCTTTAGCACTGCAGCTGTCTTCAGCATTAAAAGGAGATTTCACTTCTGAGTCATGTTTGTCACTGCTGTACATGTTATCTGTTTGCATCATACCCCAATCAGAGCTGGCAAAATCCTCCACCCTCTTTTTAAGGTCAACTTCTTTCTCGGTTTGGGGCACTGATTCCTTTATGCCAATCTCTTTTACCTCTTCTTCCTCCTCCTCCTCCTCCTCTTTCTCCTCCTCCTCCTCCTCCTCTTTCTCCTCCTCCTCCTCCTCCTCTTCCTCTTTCTCCTCCTCCTCATCATTGTCTTCATTAATCTCTTCTTCAGCTTTCTCCACTGCCTCTTCTCTTTCTTGCAAGGTGGAGACAGGAGCTGCATTTGTGATGTGATCCCCACCAGTGGAGCCCATCAGATCAAAGTCTTCAATCACATTCTCAGCCACAGAGGGCATCTGTATGTCATCCTGATCTTTTTCATCATCCTGCTCATTTTCTTCATAATGCAGTCTTTCCTCATCCTGCTCCTCGTTCTCTATGGTCACAGTACTGGGATACAGTGAAGAGCTCTGTGCCCATGGTTCAGCTGGACCCTGCAAGACCAGGAAGGGAGTTGAGCTTGGGAGCTCGACTGGCATGGTTGGTGGGCTGGTGGGAGAGGATGGTGGGGACAGTACTGTGGTTCCCAAGAGAGACACAGCAGGCACTGACTCCTCCAGACTGAATGAGTCTACTTCAGCAGCCAGTTGAGACATGGTATTGTCATCTTTATAAGTGTCCATGATCTGGGGGTCGTCCTGGGGATAGACAAGCTCCACCTCATCAGAAGTAGGAGAAATAACAGGGGTTACGGTGTCTTCGGGTTCCTCTTCAAAGGCTGGAGAAATGACTGATGAAGCATTTTCTACAGGTTCCTCATAAGAGGTATGGGGGATTACAGATGCAGTTGTTTCTTTAGGTATTTCATCAGAGGCAGGAGGAATGACAGATGAAATGGATTCTTCAGGTGCCTCGTAAGAGTTGGGGGGAATGACAGCTGTAGTTACATATTCAGGTGTTTCTTCAAAAGCAGCAGAAATTACAGGTGATACAGTTTCTTCTCGTGCCTCATAAGAGGTAGGAGGAATGACACATGTTGTTACGTCTTCAGGTGTTTCTTCAGAAGGAATGATAGGTGAAACAGTTTCTTCTCGTGCCTCATAAGAGGTAGGAGGAATGGCAGATGTAGTTACGTCTTCAGGTGTTTCTTCAGAAGGAATGATTGGTGAAACAGTTTCTTCTTGTGCCTCATAAGAGGTAGGAGGAATGGCAGATGTAGTTACGTCTTCAGGTGTTTCTTCAGAAGGAATTATAGGTGAAACAGTCTCTTCTCGTGCCTCATAAGAGGTAAGAGGAATGGCAGATGTAGTTACGTGTTCAGGTGTTTCTTCAGAATGAATGATAGGTGAAACAATTTCTTCTCGTGCCTCATAAGAGGTAGGAGGAATGACAGCAGTAGATACATATTCAGGTGTTTCTTCAAAAGCAGCCGAAATTACAGGTGAAACAGTTTCTTCTCGTGCCTCATAAGAGTTAGGAGGAATGACAGATGTATTTACATCTTCAGGTGTTTCTTCAGAAGGAATTATAGGTGAAACAGTTTCTTCTCGTGCCTCATAAGAGGTAGGAGGAATGACAGATGTATTTACATCTTCAGGTGTTTCTTCAGAAGGAATGATAGGTGAAACAGTTTCTTCTCGTGCCTCATAAGAGGTAGGAGGAATGACAGATGTATTTACGTCTTCAGGTGTTTCTTCAGAAGGAATGACAGGTGAAACAGTTTCTTCTCGTGCCTCATAAGAGGTAGGAGGAATGACAGATGTATTTACATCTTTAGGTGTTTCTTCAGAAGGAATGACAGGTGAAACAGTTTCTTCTCGTGCCTCATAAGAGGTAGGAGCAATGACAGGTGTAGTTACTTCTTCAGGTCTTTCTTCAAAAGAAATGACTGGTGAAACAGTTTCCTCTTGTACCTCATCAGAGGTCGGGGGAATGACAGACATAGTTGTTTCTTCAGATGCTTCTTCAGGCGTTTCCTCAGCGACATGAGGAATGACAGGTGTAACTTTGCCTTCAGGTGCTTCCATAGTGGTAGGGGCAGTGACATGTGTGGCCTTTTCGTTAAAATCCTCTTTAGAGTCATCAGAGGGAGCTGGAATTAAAGTTGTAAATGAGTCTTTTAATTTCACCTCAGAGGCAGCAGGATTGACCTGGGTAAACAAGTCCTCCGGTGTCTCTTGCATGGCAGCAGGAACACAAGTTGTAGCTGAGTCTTCAGGTGCTGCCTCAGAGGTCACCACAGAAACAACAGCAACAGCTGCAGTAGTGGCTGCAACCACAGCGGGTACCACATTCTTCTTCTCAGCCTCTGTGGCTGCTGCGTCTACAGGCTGGGAGGCTTTTGGGCCACCCTTCAATGGCATTGGAGTGCTACTGCCAACTGACTTCTTTGGGCTGCTTGTCTTAGTGCTGGGCTTGCTGCCTGTAGTCTTGGAGCTTGCAGTAACCTCCTTGGAAGGTGTTGCTTTGCTCTCCTTGGGTTTACTTGTCTTAACGTCTGCTGCCTTGCTGGGGGTGGTGGTTTTTTTGGAGGCTGATTCTGCCTTGACAGTGGAGGCTGACTTAGGGGTGTCAGACTTGGTGGTCTTGGTTGGTGCTGACCTGGTAAGCGGAGAAGAAATGGGCTTCTTGGCCACTGGAGTAGATAGCGGCTTACTGACATCTAATGAAAAGAGAACATATAATTTCAACTCGGTATCAAAGCTTCAAATATAAATTAATCTTAGCATTAATAAGCAACTAAATGCTGTAAACTGAATGTAAGTATTTTGTGAAAACACAGCACTATAATAGAAAAATACAATATTTACCATATGTAAAATATCAGTATTCTCATATTACAACACAATATTACTGTTACAATGGTTACAAGTGAATTATGTTCATGCATTTATTGAATTCCATGCGGTGCCCACCTTTCTTGACAGGTGTTGTGGTCTTAGGAGTGGGAGTGCGGCCAGCAGAGGGTGCTGTGGTTTTAGCAGGAGAAGGTTTAGTAGTCGTAGATGGTGTCCTGGGTGTAGCAGTAGTTGGCCTGGATGCGGCAGTAGGTGTCTTGCTGGCAGTTGTCGGTGTCCCAGGCTTAGGGGCAGCAGGGGAAGAACGGGCAGCAGGAGCAGAGCCAGCAGACCTACACATAGAAGATGTGACGAGAAATAGAGAAATCATTACAGAGGTGAGTCATTAGGGCATTTTTAGGTCTGGTTGCTCCTAGCCTGCACAACTCTGTGGTAGGAGACTTCCGTTGAGCTTTTAATTCCAGCTTGGAGAAGGACCTTCTGCATTTAAAAAGCAGAAGAATGCCGGAAGAAAATAACTCACAGAAAGGTCCTAATATTAGTTAAAACTCCACTGTCTACATTTCAGTCATTGGTGATGGATCATATATCCCATTTAAAGCAGTGACTCATGAGTCAAAGCTTTGATTATTCACAGCACAGAAGGCCTGAGGGACAGACAGGTAGCTCAAAAGCCCAACATGGGGCTATGTGTACTAGCAAAAACATTAATTTCATGAAATCCTCTCCCCCAGTTATCTACCCATAATGCCTCTGTTCTATCCTGGGGTGCCTGACTCAGTGGTAATACACACGTGATCTGCCCTGATAGGGTGAGCTTAGTATGAGCTTAGCTTAGCACACGGTGGTGACTCAGTATATGTACAGGTCAAGTCTGAGTAAGCTAACCTAGATCCTGTGGGCCTGGCAGGAGCTTCTGATTTCCTCTGTCTATGCTCCACTGCATGTGTCTCTCCTGTTCTAAATAAAGAGCTGGAGAGCACGAGGCAGTGTGCGTATCAGTGGAGAAAACACAGTAAGCACCGTGTAAATCTTTCATTGTTTTGAGTAAAAATAACCATGAAAATCCCACTTGGGAAAATAGCATGGATTGTGCTAAAACACATGCTCCATAAGTTCCAGATTTCATCTAGGCAGGATGGGTGGGGATGAGACTCTACAAAACTGTGGTGTCCTACATATAGATTATCAGGTGAGAGAGAAAGCAACCACACAAGAGAGAGAGAGAGAGAGATTCAGCAGTGAAGGTTCTGGAGGACAAGTCTATAAACAGACAAACCTGACAGAGAAAACCACACATGAATTAATGCAGTGGTGTGTTGTAGATCCTCGACCTAGTTTAATGTTACAAAAACACCTACTTAAGCACACAACCTGGATTAGGACATTAGTCGTTGAGCCAACTTGTAAATAAGACCTGTGTACAGTTCATGAAGAAGCTGACTGACTGAAGTCTTTGCACTTCTTTTTTTAACCACATCTCCAGATCTAACATTAAAGATTAAAGCATGCATATATATATATGTATATGTGTGTGTGTTTTATAATATATTTAATATCTTGTTGGGAATATAAAGTATAAACTATTATCATAAAATATGAGCTATAGCCCCCAAAAATGTACCTGGATTATTTATTCTTTTTCTCCCTCACCACATCATCTATTCATCATCAAGATTTATTGACCTGATTTTACCAACATCAACAATAATATATAGTAGACCACAGTAGAGACAAGAGAGCAAGGGGCAATCAAGGAGTCAACCAGCACTAGGTAGAAAGAAAGTAGTGACATTATTAGATTATTGGAAAAAACCCAAATTTGTATTGTTCCTAGAATACAGATTTGCATTATAATTCAACCTTAAAAGGAGAGCATGCTATTAGATGATAAGAAGAGAATGAGAGTGATCGAGAGAGAGAGTGAATGAGAGGTTCTATGAAATTCTTCATCTTAATCCCAAACATAAAACCGATATGAATAATCTATAGTGACAGGATGACTCAGTATAGGAAGCGAGCACACAGAGATTAGCACAAGCACTGTTCTCCTGGAACACAAGAGAAAGAGAGTGAGTTAATGAGAATATGAGAGAGAGAAAGAGAAACAAAAAACTTATTTTAATGAAGTCATACAGTGACCAGGTGCCATCAATCTCCAAAAAAGGGCACAAGAAAGAAACAATGACTTGTGCACTATATTATTTAGGTATTTTATGGTAAATGAATAGAAAAGCGGTAGTACATCATTGTCCTTGCAAAAATGCATTTAACATTAACAGCCTTTGTCAAATAGCTTTTGCAGCATAAAGAAAGTGATATGGAAGTAATACATTTTTGAGTGAACTATTCCTCTAATAGAAAAACAAACAAATAATCAACAACAAGCCATCACATCACAAGCCAAGCATTTTTCTGTCAGATCTGTGCCAGGGTTGGGGGCAAATATAACGCACATTAAAACCCCAAAATGCACCGAAGCTTAAAAACAATCCATGAACATTTAGACATGTGCATTTGCTCTAAGTGCTTCAAGCAAACGTCACGCCATTCAACCATTTTATAGATAGCTCTCTGATGTTTTGTGAGCAATGGAGAAGCCTGCGGCCTGATTGGCTAATGAACACTGTTTAACTTGCCTTTACATTTGTGAGTGGCAAAACTTCCCCTGAAGCCACAGCAGCAATGAGGAAGACGACCTCCTCCTGAGCCAGCGACTGGCAGACTATGGCTGATGAGATTTTAATAAGGCACTCTGGCCTGAAGGGAATCTTTAACCTCAATAGCGAGGTTCATGTCCCTTCAGGATGAATCTTAATGCATTGGTAAAGCTGTAATTCAGCAGCGTTTGATGAAATTGCTTCTACCTGCTGGCATTCACCTGTGTGTAAATTTGCTGTGTTAGCTTATTATGGGCCAATAGCCATTCATCAAGATTTTGATTTATGATTTATGTATCAAACATTTTAATGTGCAGTGATTTCTTGGCTTGCGATGGCAAATCTGTGTAAAATCAAATATGCAAGTTTTCAACTCTGTTTACTAATTGGACAATGCATGGACCTGCACTCATTTTAGTTTTTTATTCTGTGCCCAGTGGAAATGACCACAAATCATAAATACCTAGCGACGATTCCTATATTATAAACACATTTAAATAGACAATGTCATCTTACTGGAGGTTCTGCTTTTGTGAAATAAAGTCATGCGGATTTGGAATAGCATGAACTACAGTGAATGATCACGGTATAGAGACATTTTCATTTTGGGGCACTATATATTCTTTAGGACTTTCAAGAGTCAAGAAAATAAACTATTTTAATAAAATAAAAACAGGAACTGTTTCTGACATAGTCAGAGTGAATAGTGAAGACAATTGAGCATGTCTAAAGTACAGCCATGTCAAACTCGAGGAGCAGGACACCAGCGAATAATGCTGAAATCTGACAAGCGAGAAATACGTGAAGCACTGCAGCATAATCAGAATCACTGAAGTGTTATAAACCATCCATCAAGTTGGCTGTTGGGAAACACACACGCTCCATTTGGAGATTAGATGCAGTGGCTGCAATAAAACATCTCTCTGGAGGACTGAACTCTACCACGACCTAATGAAGGAGAGAAAGCGGGACATTGAGATACAGAAAGCAATTCATTTATGAGAAATGCCTCAGATGGTCTAGTGTTGGCTGCTGGGCGCACCCTTGCTGACCAGCCCATAGTTCTTACATCAGTATGAAGTAATCATCGACAGAAAGAAGCTCATTCATTAAGGTTGCGTTAAGAATTCAATCAATTAAAATGATTCATATTTTTGGCCAGTTCTGTCATGCTAGCACCCAACTCACATCTTGCACTGCTCTTATACTTTTTGCAATTCTGTTTGGTGCTACAAGTAGCAACTGCAATTCTGCAGATTTTATTTAAAGCTTTGGGTTGCAAAGCTGCACCATTAATGCCAAAGGCATGTTTTATTTATTTAAAATCCAGTAGGTTCAGTAGAATTCCCTGCAGTACAATGTCTACTGCTGAAGGCAGGACGCACAGATGGTTGGATGCGTATATGCACATTACAGAAACACTATTCACACGCACACAAATGTGAAGAAAAAAATGTGTGCCGCACCCAAAACGGAGTCATATATTACTGTACTGTGAAGCAAATGTTAAATTAATGCATTTAAATTAATATTAATATAACAGGTTTGCTATGCTCAACTGTGCAAATTTTGACCGGAGTAGCATTAAATATTTGTCAGATCGAAGATGTCTACTGGATCAAATTAACAACAAACACAAACGCAAACTCCTGCACTAATTGGATGACAAGCGGCCTTTTCACTGCTGTTTATTGTTTGAGCTTTAAATCATAATGAGGCAGAAGCAGAAAACAAAGGCTCAGGGTGGATTCCCCAGATTATCTTTTCTAAACTCAGTGCTTGAATATACTGCAATGCTAATAGTGTTGAATGTGTTTCTTTCCAAGCAGTGTGTGACGTCATCTGTGTGCGGGACAGCAGCTTTTCTACTCTAAACATCATTAATCATGAAATAAACTTCCTGTTCAGCTGTATGTCTGATGGTACATTATGACTGATGCTACATGTCATGGCAGAGCTCTGTTTGGATTTTTCTAACATGGACTAAATTACAATTTTTGTTGTTGTTGTTGTCTTTGCCAGGTTATTCTTAAAGTATTTTTATAGTTACTAACTAAGCAGTACTTAATTACAGAGCTTGGAACAAGAACCTAAAACTCAGACAGAAAGACCAACTTTGACAGACCAACTTTTGTCCATTTTACTTCCTTTAAGAACATTGGAAGAGAAATACTGCATTTTAATAAGAAGCTCAAGTAAAAAAGGTAATCAATGTCTGTCAAAATCTAAAGAGATCACCAAAAATGTATGTTTGTGGGACCAAATAACACATAAAAATGTTCACAAACTCATACAAACATCTCTCCCCCACCCTCACATAACGTCATGAGTCTGAGCTCATTTACAGGCCTCAGGATGTCCCTCATCGCCTCTATAAACAAGTAACAAAAAACTTCACTGTTCATGGTTGACTGCAGACATCTCAAATCGGCTCCTGTGAGCTCTATGTTGTGATTCTCAGCGTGACTCAGATTGTCTCCCAGCACGATAATCATCCTAACATCTCTCTGCATCTGTCCTGGATATCCAGAAATCTGCATTATATGTCGCTGTGTGGAAATAATGTAGGGGCTGTTGAGACTTGTGGAGACTTTCTAAACTCTCTCACACTGGGGAGAGTCCAAACTTTTTCTGATAGGAGAGAATCTTAAACTCAGTGGGGAGAGTCTAAACTCTCTCCCACTGGGAAGAATCAGGACAGTGCCAGTTCATTTCCCGGCAAATAAAACTCTTTCCCTTTCAGGGAAATCGACTTATAATTAATGCCTAATGCTTTAAGTATTTAGTAAATGAGGAGTAGTGATTGTCTCTGAGAGATGTGGACTGCAACGTGAGGGTGCATAAGCAATGCCTGATGAACACTGGAAAAGAATGAGCTACTGAAATGGCCCACATTGCAGAATTATAATTACTATACCCAGTCTGGCAGCTCAGTTTGTGACATTCCCAACCTTACCTAGTTGTCTTGGCAACAGGTGGCCTATCAGGTTTGGGAGAGCCAGTGGTGCTGGTCTTAATGGTGGGCGCAGTGGCGGGTCTTGGAGCTGGAGCTGTAATGAAGGATGGTGTGAAGCGTGTTTGAGAGCATTAAAACAAGAAGACAAATACAGACAGTTCATTTTACATTTTAATAATATGCTACATCAGAATTTATCTCATGGAAGTCTAAAAGAGTTGGACACCCCTGTCCTACATTGAACTAATACTGTAATAAAAATGAATGCAGTGGTTTCCACCCACTCTTCTGAAGACATGCAAAATGTGTCGTTTTGGGGTGGGAACCACTGCTGTATTTAATAAGCTCAGATGATGCTTTTGTCTTACCTGTAGTTTTTGGTTTAACCTTCAGACCATTGGCTGGTACAGCGGGGGCTTTCTTGATGGGCTGTGATGCCACTGTTGTTTTCACACTATTGGCTGGAGCACTGGCAGGTCTCACCGTCCCCACCGGCTTTTTCTCAGCCACCTTGGTCGGGGCCTTGGTTATGGGTGCAGAAGTAGAGCTAGATGTTTTTTTAGTGGCAGCAGTGGTTGAGGTTTTCTTCTCCAGGCCTGCTGTGGTGGTCTTTTTGGTGACGCCATTAGCTTGCGACTTCTGTGCCCCGTTTGTCAGGCGGCTTTGGCCAGTGGTGGGACGGGAGCTGGTTGTAGATGTCTTAGTTCCAGTGGTGGTTATCTTTGTTTTGGCAGGAGCCTTCGTCTTATCTTTGGGATCCACAGGCTTGTCCTTTCCAGTCTTGTTGGTTGCCCCTGTTTGCTGCGGTTCACCTTCTGTTTGTGTTGCAGGCAAAGGCTGGTCCTGAGCTTCGCCCACTGGTGCCACCTCGACCGCAGGACCTGTATTTAATGCTTCCATTGGCTCCATTGCTGCCGTGTCAACACCATCCGGTTTCATCTTGTCCTAGTCCTGGTGGTTCGTCTCAGCAGAAGAGGAATCAGGAACCCAGAACTCAGTCCACTAGTTGGAGTCTACTTCTATCAGGTGGTTATGGCTGACCTGAAAACAAAAGCAACAAGACTTCAGACAATAAACAAACAACAAATCTGAACAAGAGAGAGGTATGTACCCCCACTTACTGGCAGACAGACCTAAGAGAACAATCAGATAAAGAATCAGGTCTTAGAGAAACTGGCTAAAAACAGATTAGGAATGAATTAAAGAGCGTGCTGTGGCGAGGGAAAAACAACAGCTGATTCAGAGCTCAGAGCTTGTGGATTTGTATAAACTGTAACCAAACTGAATGAAAGCCACACAAGAAGTAGTTGCCAGCTATTAGGAGTGATGGTTTGTGTAATATTACAGTTATCAGGCATACAGTTTTACAGATTAAAATGCAGTTTTTCACTTAGCAAGACATCCATCATAAGATGGATGTATGTTCCTGTGGCTCAGTGGTAGAGCATTACATTAGCAGCGCAAAAGGTTGTGGGTTCGATTCCCAGGGAACACATGCACTGACAAAATAATGTATAACCTGAATGCACTGTAAGTCGCTTTGGATAAAAGCGTCTGATAAATGTAAAATGTAAGATTATTTTGGTGCTGTTACATGTGTAAAAAAATCATTTGGTTTTCTAAACCCTTTGGGGGAATTTATAATTGCTAACTACTAGCAAAGCAGCAATGCCAGATGCATTACCCACAATGCCTTACTGAAGCAGATGTCGTTTGCATGATTAAAGAGCAGCGCTTACACAGCAGACTACAGTGGAAGAGGCCAACGAGAGGAAGTGGCTTGGCTCAAGGGAGCATGAAAAAAAAAACAGAATCAGTCAACAAACATTGAAAAAGCGCATTCATAAAGTGGACGTCAGTGTCACTGGACACCTCATTCGCATTATATTACAGATCTGCAACATCTCCCTGGTTCTTTCTGAGGTCAACATTCATTCTTCCACCCCTCGGACTCATTCTGCCCATGACAGTTAGTCCTCATACAGATGGTTCAGGCAGCTGAGCATCCCAAATTAGAGAAACCGGGGGGAGGGGGACAGAGAGAGTGATGGAAAAGAGAGAGAGAAAGCCCGAGAGGAAAGAACCCATTCCATATATGCTGCCAGATATGAACAAAAAAGATATGAGAAGATATATTGCCTTGGACAGAGATCTAGCTATCTATGGCCATCGGTTACTGATAGGAATTGTGCACTTGAGAATATCATCAATGACCACATTGACTTGCAAACAACTGTTCCCATGGCAAATCAACAGTAGTATTTGTGTCAAAAGGGGGAACTCTGGACACTTAGGGTGTTTTCAGACCTGCTGATCATTTGCTCCATACGGAAACAGGCACAAATTGTTACAGTTTCTTCTTGGTTCAGTTCGGTTTTCAAACATGATAACTAATGTGCTCAGAATCAGAAACTGCTTGCTTTTTATGTCACGCATTCCCATTATGAATTACAATAGAGCTTGGTTCGTCGGTATGTTGGGTTGTATTGCTTTTATTGAGTTTATTTTCAATCAGGCTGAGATACCTCATTCAGGTGACCTTGGACCATTTATTTTGATGTGGATTCAAGTGCAATTGCCATGTTTATATGTGCCTAAATGAACCAAACTAAGGGAGAACGTGTGCCAATATCTGAAACGGACAAGCCAGATGTGAAAGGTTCTGGTTCACAATACCTGATTAGTTTTAAATTATGCAGTCACAAAAATGAACTCTACGGTTGGATTAAATAACGCACTAGTTAGTAATGAAAAATATCAAACACAACCACATGCAACATCACTTCCATTTCATAGACCTCAAGGGCAAGTTTTCTCTCAACTCCTCAAGATCACGTCTCTCTATTTTAATATTGCTTGTAAATACAGGCTTTGTTGCATCTGCTCTACCCCTCCTGGATTTTTTCTCTTGCTATTGATCCTGTTTAGAATGATAGATGAGAATCGGCCTGTGAGAATGTCAGGTGGTGGAGAGCTGAGGAGATTAGATGGGTAAAACAGCCTTGTTCCGAGAGGAAAACACACACACTGTCACACGGCCTTACGACCTTAATGATCCTGCTGAGGGATATAGACTGCTTCCTCTGCATGTAAACAACAGTCACCCTGGGGTCAGAGGTCTATGATGTCCATCAAATTCTAGGAGGAGGATCTGACTTCTGATGACCTCTATTCTACAGAGTGGCTGAAGACGACAGGCATATGTGAAATTTCTTTTTTGCAAATTAAATAATCAAAGTTTGAGATGAATCTGGAAATATTTGAACTAGAAATATTTCTAGAGCCCTAGCTTTATTTTTTATGATATAAATTAACCTTATTTTATGTTAACAAATTATATTTATTTTTATTATCCCTCATTAACTCTTGTTTTTATTGAAAAACATAGAGTTTATGCAGCCTCTGGATCACAAAATCAACCGTGGCTAATTGGGATAATTTAATATAATATGTCAGTATCCCCAGTTTGTGTTTGAAAGCCACCAGTTTTGTCATAATTATAGCAGAATTACAAAAAATTTTTTAATCCAATTTTTTTTGCCTTTGAAATGTAGTTTTTGACAACAGTGAGCCCTTGAGCTAAAAGGATTTGAGAGCTAATGCTTTAGGAAACCTAATGGCCAAATCAAACGTGATGGTGATATTCAGAATATAACCTAATATTTTACACATACAAATACATATATATATATATATATATATAGATATATATATACACATACATACATATCTATCTCCTGTTTCCATCCCTAATCTCTTCCCGTCCCAGAGCCCGTTCCACTCCCGGAATATCCCATTCCCTCCCACTCCCGGTTGTTGTTTTTTTTGCCGATAACTGTCAATTAAGTAAAAATATAGTACAGATCACAGCGTGCCCACCTTAATGAATAAAAACCCAAAATGTCGTTTTTTAGGTCTTTACAGTTCGAAAGAGTATTAGCTAATTTATCTGTATGACCAAGAATGACGGAGATAAGAGCAAGTGACGCACCGGAGCCTGTCCTGCGCAAGCGCTTCCACCAAACATTCAATAGCGCACATTTCTCTAGGTTAACATCTATTGAGCGGCCATGTAAAGTTGCCTACTCTTTTCAGATGAAAAGCCAACAAACCCTAGACCAGCCGTTAACAATCTGTCCATCACGGACTGCGAGCCTCTAGTTCGAAGACTCGTTCTCGCCCCCTACAGTGCAATTCGGCTAGGTATACATCCGCGCTAAAATATCAGGGTGAAAGTCATCTGTTGCGTAGTATAGACCCAGCTCCCAACCCAACTTTGAGAATAGATTAACGGCGATATTTTTTTTATCGCTTAAACGCAGCACGTTAACGCCTAACGGCCCATAATATATATACCAATTATATCCCTAGAGAGCACAATATGGAGAAAACCAGAAATGGTAGGTGTAGAGGCTTTGTGACCTTACAAACATAAGACCCATCGTACCTACAAACCCTCTTACCAACAAACCCTCTTACTGGCACTCCGTCACTCTCAGGGACGAACCTGTACACGCCTAATGCTTAATGCCTCATCCAATTATTGTAACCAATCCTGGTGCAGGAGCCTAATGTCGGGAAGGGATGTCTCTTCGAAGCGCTCATCCTCCAAAGACCCACATATAATGTAAACAAACACATTGAGCATACCTTCTAGAAGCAGTATTTTTGGCAGATCTCCAGGGACGGTGCATCAGAGTCTTTAAAATGTCCCGACACAAAACCGCTGATCACCCTGATGCTAATGGGGTCATTGTAGCGGCAAAACGCACTTTGGCCTCTTTCTCCGAGGAGCAAGCAGAACACGGCCTTGTGCATGCATGCATGCATAAATACATATCTAAGTGCTGCATTGTGCCTTAAAAAATCCCCTGTGTGCAAAGCTTGCTTCTCACAATCAGCTAAGCACTGTGGCACAGCAGGTGCTAACAGGCTAATGCCATCTTAGCTTTAGCCGGTCTGGGCCAAACTGACATGTCTAATAACTGGAGAACAAGAAAACAAACAAACTGCACAATCTCAAAAGCTCACTATAGGAAATCTGTTTCCCTCTAAATTGCAATCAATGGAGAGATTGTGCTGGGAGGAAGTGTAAATTTGCACACCACAGAGATGCTGCATGAATTGCGTGGCTTCTCCCAGGCCGTTTGCATGCACTGTGGATGCTGTTGTTGGCCTCTGATTTGGCGGTTGGTCAGAGGACTGACTAATTAGCAGAAATTTGTCACAGTTTAAGATTTCACATATTAAGTCTGTCTGGCCAATACTCCATTGTGCCTCTGCAGAGATGCACACTGAAAAAATATAGATTCAGTATTTTTATTTATGCATGTCTGATATGCATCACATTATTCTTGGATTACATCTGTATCTGTAATATAAATTAAATTGTATATGCAATTCAAAAACTTAAATTATAAACTCAGGCCTAAATACATTGAGCTACAAAAGCCTGAGGCACATTGATTTGAAACATCTTTATGCACCCTTCCACACCCCTCTTTTGCTTGTACCCTCTTGCAGAAGTTTCCCTCCACCCCCGTCTCTCACTCTAAAACAAGTGAACACTGGATCTATTCAGCGACGACCACCACCACAAAGAGAGGGCCACCGGGACTCACAGTTTGCTGGTTGAGGAAGAAAAAGAAAAGGTCAACGAGTTTGAGGCACCTGATTCTCTACCCGCAGAATAAAACAAGAATAAACCTCACCTCAGGTCCATAAACTATCAAAATCCATTATAAACCGCATCAGTGAGGAACCGAATACAAATATAAATTGATTTGTAGGGCACATTAGTGGTGAATATCAAATGTATTTCAATGATAAATACTATTTAAATTGATAGCTTTGCTTCCTGACAGTTATTTAAAAGTCTTTTGTTTCCTTTTTCAAATGCTAGCATGTCTTTTTATAAAAAGGCTAATTTGAATCTTTACTAACAATCTTTCTCCATTTTTATTTTTTTTTTATGTATCCTAGGCTAAATTTAAGAATTTTTAAATGCTTTTGCCTGTAGTGTCTTGCCTTAAAAACTGTAAAAGTTATGTTTGTAGCAATATCAGTATCAGTAACAATGTAGTCTACAGTACGAAAATCAATCACAAAAATACCCTCTATTCATCATATAATGCTAGCCTTCTCAACAGCAGCACAAGAAAAAGACTGACTGAAGGTGTGACTGGGGCCTGCGTCACAGAACCGCTTTCATGAGTCCATGAAAAGCCCATTGGCCACTGGTGTCCATAACACAAACAAAATGAACAAACACTCAAGAGCGAACGGCGTCTTAGACGCATCTGTGTGGAGATACTGGTCTACTCTCTATCTGCGATCACATGACTCTCTGAACAGCCCATTATACAGAACACACACGCCGAGATGAAGTCGACCGGCCCGAGGCGCATTGCAATGAAACAAGTCACCAAAGAAGGGATTGTTGGGGTGGCGGCCCTCGCAGAGAAATGAAAAGAGGATAGATACACATGGAGGCACATAACAGGACCGCTGCTGTTCGAGCTGACAAAAGCCACTTTAGTGCTCCCGCTGTTGAGATTGCGATCGTGGCCAGCGCATTCCCAAAACACCCTTGGCCAAAGGTCGGGAAGCCGCTCTGTCCAACTCACAAAAACAAAAACAAACAGATCGGCCCATTCTACAGCAGAGCGGGGAAAGGAAGGTAGTGACGTCAGGCTGTAAGAAACCGCTCGGAGACCATTACCCTCAGGGCGATGATGGAAACAAACCCAGTGGTAAGCTGAGAATACACTAGCTGTGATTGAAGAAGTTTTATTTCTGCCCAAGGCGCCAACAGCTTGTGTGGCAGATACCTGGACATCATCCAGGCGATGAGGAGGTAATCCTTGTACTGTAAGGAAGATTTACATTCGTTTTCTAGAACATATGCTACTCCAGGGTGTGTGAGACACTCGACAATGTCTGGGATGCAACAGATTAGTGACCTACACAAGAATGCTTAGGGGCCATTTGCACTGGATGCATACTTGTGTTCTGTCTTATGGTGAAGGAAAAATCTATTGAGCTCTCATGCAAAACATTTACCTTCCTCTAAGAAAATTTGCATTCGCTCACACAAATTTTGCCTTCCACAAAGAACGTTGAGCTCTTTTGCAATACTTTTGCTTTCCCTTAAGAAACTTTGTGCTATTTTGCAAAATGTTTGCCCTAAAAAATCCAAATACAATTTTACATCTGCTTGCAAAACATTTGCCTTCCCCAATAAAACTTTTGAGTTTGATCAGAAAATCTTTACCTTTCCCAAGAAACTTGGAAACATTTGTATTCTTTGCAAGGAGCACAATAGTCTGCTGAATCAATATTTTTTATTTTATGATTTTTTTTGCATTGTGCATAATTTGCCATATAAAGACTAAATTAAAAGTGCTGCACTAAAAATCATTGCCATGTCAATGTATGACCAAATAAATTAACCAAATTTTCAAACAAACTAACATAATCTTTCTGCATTTCTTTTGTCTGCAATGTATAACTATTGTATATCTAGTTTAATACATAATAAGGGATAAAAAAAAAAAAACTATGCCAATTTTCCACACAATTCTGGAAATTACCACCACAAAAGCTGAACTAATCTCACACTTTCTGTTTCATCTTGCTGCGGTTCATCTAGTGCAGAAGTGCCCAATGCTGTTCCTGAAGATCTACCTATTTGCAGAGTTCAGTTCCAGCCCTGCTCCAGCACAACAGTGTGTAATGATCAAGTTCTTCTGAAGATCTTAATGAGCTGGTTCAGGGGTGTTTGATCATGGCTAGAACACAAGAGCACATCCGGTGTAAATGGCCCAGGAAACAACACCATAATTTGCTTGAATGCAATAAAGCAGTGTCAGAGCAGGGTTACACGACTGAAGGAACTGGTACCAGCACCTCTGTTCACTCAGTGAACAGCAGCAGGACACATCACAACCAGCGGCAGACCAACAGGGTCCCCAGGGGACAGGGAGTTTAACACATGACAGAGCTCGTTAACTCGGGACAAAGCATGATGCTAATCCGGTGCGATCCTCCGATGGACACCCACAGAACGGGATGCACACAGGACACGGGCCAGATACAGGCGCCAGCCAGCATGCCATGCCACCTGGCCAAGAGAGTAAGAGGAGAAATGGTGAGACGAGATGAGATAAGACAGATATTGATCATCGAGAGAAAGTGCACAGATGGGAGAGCAGAGCAGTGCATTAGCAGAACACGTGGGCACACTGAAATTGGGAGGTTTGTGGCGTAAAGGGGCCTTTTAACTAATTTGTAATTCGAGGAGCTGCTTGATTCTATTATCTACTGGGAGCACAAAAAAGCTAAAGAGCCAAATTACATAACCACTGATAAAAAAAACAGATGGTGGAGTTTGATCAATGACATCAGATAGAGTGTGTTTGTTTGTTACCGCATGGCCACAAACGTCATCTGCAGCAGACAATAAACATGCCCTTCAGCGACCAGGAGGAAGTGCCATACACACACACACACTCCACAGGAAATGACTGTACCTATAAGAGGATTATCCTTCTGCTCACAGCTGACCAGCACCTTCCAGATGGACTCTGAGCCTCTGTTCTGACTCAACACAAACCTTCATAATGTGCCCATTGGGGAAGACCGAATATACATGAAGCCATTGAACTTATATTCAACCAAATATTGGTATTAGATGGTTATGGTTGGGGATCTAGACTAGCAATCCAAAGGTTGTAGGTTCAAACTTCTGCAGAAGTGATTGTCCTTCCACCGCTGTGACTCTGAGCGAAAGTATTCAACCCAAGAGTTTGAACAAAAGAGACAGTTTCTGTGCTGCTGTTCAGCTGCTTTAGATGAAGAATCTACTCAATAATAATGTCCCAGAGTATATTTATATTGCTCTAAGTGTTTAATGTCTCAAATTTATCGCCAACAAATTTTCAAGAGAAATATTAAGGCTATTTCTGGAGTACAGTAAGAATTGTAGAGGCAAAAACATGATGTCTTGTTTAGTTGATCTTGAAATATGAGAATTCGTGGCAAATGAATGAAGAAATTAGCAAATCTGAGCAAAGCTCGAGACACTGAGATCCCTTGTGAAAAGAGACAAGTGAGATTACTGTTATCTTCCTTTAAAATATGTGATTTTATTTTTTTAAGTCCCATAGGCTTTGAAGGCAGGACCTAGGCCAAGTCCAAAATGACACAGAGACATTGGATGGACAGTAAGAAACCACTGAAAACCACTCCGAACACTTCAGCATCTGCATAGCAACACACAAGATTTTCTTCAGGAAATGTAAGAATCTTGTCTTACTTTTACTTCCATTGGGAGTTTGGATGCATCTTAATCTGCAGATTTTATAACACCTTGAGGTTGATACTGAGAGAAAATTTGTCTCATGCCTTTGTAAAGTAGGTTGGCATTTTTCACTGCATGGAGGCCTGTGGCAGTAAGACACCTAGTTTTCAGGAATGATTATTTTAATATGGAATTCAGACACTGTAGAGATTCTTACAGCATGTGAACTTTAACCTTTTTAAAAACACCAGGTCAATACATCCATCAGTACCCGATGCAGTCTCAAAAACACCATTCACTGAGTGACATCTGCCAATACTGGAACAAAGGATACTAAACCCAAATGCACCAAGACAGGACTGCATGTCTGCTCTGATATGATGTTGCTTCAGATGGAGATTAACATGGCAAGAGTGCTACAGCTGCACAGCAGACGTGTTTACGGAAAGCTGAAGTGTAACCACAAAACACCCCCCAAAAAAGAACTCCGAATGCAACAAACCCTTCAAATTACCACAGCTGCAACACAATATCCCATCCTAACTGAGCCAACTGTCCACTGCAACAACTGCTCAGCCCCCAGGGTGCTATCTTTACCGGAGCAGTGAGTGCTTCAATATGAGAGAATTATCAGACGACGACAGATGACACAGGAAAACCACTGCGACTGCATCCTGAGACAACAACGTTCACTGCACTTTTAAAAATGAAGGTTCCCAATGGGGGGGGGGGGGGGTTTAGAGCGATGCAACAGAAGAACCATTTTGGCTCCACAAAGAAACTTTCAGTGAGAGGTTCTTAAAGAACCATTTTTTTCTTAACGTCAAGAACATTTAAAAAATCCAAATAATTTTTTTTTTTTTTACTAAACAGAACTTTTGACTAACTAACAGGTTCCATGGATGATAAAAATTATTCATGGAACCAACAATGCCAATATATAAAAAAATAAATAGATAAAATGCGTGCTACTTTTAAGAGCGTACAGTGCGCACGCTAATGGTGGTGGGCAAATAATGCACAGTTCTCTTATGTCTCTTCAGATAATCATAAACAAGAATTTGACCTTTCTGATGTCATCTGCTGTAATTTCTTCTCCAGCGAGTCCCGCCCCCATTCCTCATACAGTCACTACCCATCATGCCATGACACATTTGTAATTGCTGGCAATGCCTCCAAGAGCCTAATCCCTGTAGGCTGTTAGACAGCTACAGCATTGTGTCGAGATCATAACATGAGAGAACAATGAGAGTCAAACAAAAATAGATCTGAAATAATTTGAGAGAATTGTTTAGTGACCTTGAGCAGTGACTCGCATATTACAAAATATTAAAATAGTCTGTTTTACTATATATATATATATATATATATATATTAGGGGTGTTAACGTGTTAACACATTACGATTGCAATGCGTAAAATTCTTTTTTTACGTGAATTAATCACATTATAAGGTTTGACCCCAACGTCTTGCCGTCATCGCAGCGCGGAAGGTTATCTGTCGTGTGTGATGAAGGTACAGCGATAAGGAAGTTATTACTATTAATTTCATAATTTAATAAATATTACTATTAATCTCACAATTGAAGCATGATGCTAATGCTATCTCTAATACAGCTGCAGAACAGGTCCAATTCTTCTTCATAATGCATTTTGTCAGAATACTTCACGTAAGATCGTAAGAAAATGTTTTGCTGTATTTTTTTAGAAATATTTTTGATAATAGTTGGGTAAATATATACTGGGATTGAAGTGATGTGGCTTGGTAAATGTTTTATGGTCAGTATAAAGGCTGATAATGGCTGAATAAAAACAAAAGAATATTACGGATTATGTCTCATATCTGGCGGAGGTGTGAAAGGTTATGTTTCCTTAAACTAGTTTGTCATGCATTTCTTTATTTCAACACATTTACAGGTAAATCCTAGTATTGTAAATTTGTGATTAATCATGATTAATCACCGTCCATGACTGCGATTAACGCGATATTTTTTTTAATCGATTGACAGCACTAATATATATATATATATATATTTTAATACCTTCCATAATTATACACAATATACCAGACGAAAGCAGAAGAGCTAAATCTGATGAAGCCTCACTGGAGCGGTGAGATGCTGGCCGCAGGGGGTTGAGGCATCCGTCTCAATCCTTTTGTTTGCCGAGAAGAGAGAAGGCAACTATTAAGCAAGACAATAGGATGAACTGACGTACAAAGCCAAGATTTAGCAGCAGAAGCCAAACCAAGCTGCACCTGCTGCGAAACGCATCATTTTGACTCCAGTTGCTCAGGGAGCAAAGCCAAGAAACCACCCTGTTGATTTTCATTGTCCCTAAACCACGAGAAGAAGAAAATCAAAATGACCCCGCATGCCCTTTGAATAGAGTTCACCAGGGATCCTCTCTAAACTCAGAGTACATTACTAAAAACCCAGTTAGATGAAACAACCTTGTCGCTTTGTATATGGAGAAACATCAATACTTCACAGTAGACAATTGAATGATATCGAGCCGCTGGTTGTTAACCGGTCTGTATCTCAGAAATGGCAGGGTTTGGACAGATAAACTGCACCGGCGGGCGGGTATTTTAATAGGTTGGGTCGTTTAATTAATAGTGCGGTAACATAGGCAACTCATATATTTAAATCGTTTTAAAAAAAATATATATATACTTGAGATATAGGGGGCTAAATGTGATAGATTTGATGTTTGGACAACGATCCAGTACAATAGTCTATATATACCGGTTACTTCAGTCACTGCATTCTATTAGAACCTCGGCGGAATATATCGAACTATAGACCGGGTCAACATTCCAAGCTATGGACCGGGCGGGTGAATGTATTACACGAACCGGGCGGGTGAATGTATTACACGAACCGGGCGGGTGAATGTATTGAATGTGAAGCGGGCGGGTGGAGGAGGCGCAGAACAAAAGACTCACGCGAACACTGCCGGGAAACACACAAAACACACCACATGTAGAAAAACTGCATTATAATTTATTCTCCTTCATCTGTCAGCGCATTATGTGTTTTCTGAACGACTGTCCGTTGTTAATTATGGCTCACAGTTACGAGTGGGTTTGCCGACACCGCCCAGACACCCACCGTCGACACGGACTCAAAGGATGAACAAGGCTACACGGCAATCCGTGCCGGTTAACAAACGCTAAAATAACCAAACCGGTGAATCAAACCGGTGTGAAACCTGATCGCTTCGGTGGCATTTTCATCTGGTGATCTCATTTATTCCGCCGGCACTTCTATTGTAGTGACCGATGTGAACAAGAACTCATTAATATTCATTTACATATCAATGCACGCAGTCGTAAATCATGCTGTTGGATGAAACGCATTTCTTAAACTGACACCGCGTAAATTATTTAGTTTAATTAGTTGTGGCACAGTGAAAAACGCTTTTAATGAATCGCCGGTTGTTTCTGGGATCGGCACATTATAGCGATTCTTACCGCTTTTCCTCCAGCAACGCCCAGTCGGTAACGTTAACGGCGTCTACTCCCGTTCTTTTCCAAGCGGAACCCGGCGAGCAGCACTGTGAGTCGAGAGAAACCGGCAACAAATGTTGAGAGAAAACCCAGTAGCTCTGACCGAGGCAGTTTGGAGCTGACTGACCGTCTACCGGAGGTGAAAGAGATGCGCGTCTCCTGCTGTACAGAATGAAACTGCGCTCGGCGATCCGCGCAAGCACGCACGCGCACACACACACTCTGCGGTCGCGAGAGGGAGCGTTGAAAAGGATGAAAAGCGCGAGCGGCTTCGGTCTCTCCCGCCCGCGACCAATCAGCGTTCAGACTGAGATTTATGCAAATGAGGGATGATGTCATCGCACAGGCCACCCCGCGTCCTTTCTTTAACGCGCCGTGCCTCTTGTTTTCAGTCGCCTCGGACCCCAGTGCAGCCCCTGCCCCCCCAAACCCGCGTTCCCGCCGTTTCTTTTCACTTTCACCAGTGCACACAAGAGAGCAAGAGAAACAAAAACTGCAACAGTTAACATGTTTGTTTCTGGACGTAAAATAAACGTTCACGGAAACGATTAAAATAGGCTATTATAAAAAATGGGATTTCATTTAGTTGACAGGCAACATTTTTAAATGTCCTTTTAGTTTAAGTATTAAAAAACTACGTTTAAGTAAGTAAAAATCAATAAAACCTATCATGACATTTAAAAACATATAAATGACAAACACACACCAAATGTACTAAACCTTTTACAAAATAAATATGAAAATAAAGACATAGCAAATACGTTTCAAATATTATTACTAATATATCAATTATAAAAACTATAACATGACACTAAAATAGCAGACAAGTTCTGTTTTACTGCAGGACATGGATTACACTTTGACCAATGCTAAATTTGACCCTACATTATTCAAAATTATGTCAAAGACATAAGCTGAATAGAAAAAAACTGACAACTGATGGATTGTGGCAGTATTATCTCCTCTCTAAAATATGACACGCCTCATACTTTGCTTTCATGACTATGCATTGTATTATTATTTACACTTAGGGTTTTTTTCTGCTCTTTATGAACAACATTTTCGATTTGCAGCTCACCTCTTAAGAACCACATGCCTATATTACTACTTTAAACCACAGGATTGGGGGTAAAATAGTAAACCACAGGTGCTCTGGTGTAGCATTTAGAGGTGTATGTAAACATTTCAGACAGATTTATTTGGCACACTGCTTAAAGACACCTGCGTGAGCACATTAAACTCTGTTCCTCCTATAGTGGACGGTTTGAATGCATGCTCATATTAGCAGAATACATACTTGTCCTATTATCTGAACGCGGTTTGGTAGCCCTGATTTCCCAGACTCTCTGGAGAAGCCTCTAGACTGCTGCTCCTCTCATACAAGTCTTTGTCTTCCTTTCTCTCTGGCGCTGTTGAGACGGTGGGACACAGGGTGGGCTGTCTGCCTCTCTGTCTCGTGAGCGCGCTCCTTTTCTGACAAACAAAGCTGCATGTTCTTCTAGCAGAAGCCGATGCATCTCTGATGCTCCAAAAACTCCTGTTATGTTTATTCTCTGCTGTTTTAACTGGACTCTATGAGCACAGTCTCAGTTACAGACCTGTCAGTATGAACTGCATCGGCAACACTATCATTGCAAAGCTGAGTAAAGATCACCTCTGGGTCTGTATTAGCTCATGTTTTCCTTTTGTTTAATTTCCAACCTCATCATTTGCATACAGTCACATGTCAAGCTCAACAGGCTCCTGTACACACCCACATAGAGATATTACAGAGTATGTATCCAGGCTGGATGTATTGGAACCTTCGCTTTGACTCAACTATGACATCATAGAGCGTTTGGAATGGTGCGTTGACCTCATGCTTAGCAACAGCAGAGTAACCAGACAAAACAAAGGGGGACATTTTAGAGAGTGCAGACCTCAAACGCCAGTGTGTTGGCTGAAGGGCGTTTTGGCCTCCTTCAGGAGCGCACACAAAGGGAGGAAATGTCCTGACCCTTGCAGTACGGGACGGTGCCGAACCGGCAGGAAGTGGCGGGGCATTTGAGCCGCCATTCACTTCCTATGCTATTTATCTGATTGTCCCCCCCCCCCCCCCCCAGTGCCAGCGATCAGCCCTGCAGCTGGGCAACACGGCTCGAGAACACTGGCACTCGCACAATAACACAAGCCTGAGCTAGAAACATGCCAGGAACAAACACTCCCTAAAACAAAAACAGCCCGATTCAGAAGCGAAGAACGAAGGAGTAAAATCCTGTTTGTTTTCTACACAGATGAACTATAACTTTGGCGTATAGATAGTGTATTAACACGCGTATTTCCTTCTGAAGTCACAGTTAGTGTTTAATAGCCGAACCCTCATCATATTCACAGCAAATTAAACAAAGTATTACTTTAAATCAATGACTAAATGCCTGTTCACACCAAGAATGATAACTATAACGATAACTAGAACTATACAATTTGATTAAGCTAATCGTTCTAATTTTAAACGGCCTTTGACCTTGAGGTGAGAATTAACAGTATTTTTTAGTGAACTATCCCTTTATTTTAAAAGTTTTATACCATATTTCAGTTACGCCATTAGCAATGTTCATAAATAAGTACACACTTTGTCTTTTAGTCTGAATTTTCAAATACCTTTTTGCACAATTATTCATAAGCTGGTTGGTTTGGCTCATGACTCAGAACTTTTTGTTGACCCCACCCCCACACACACCCACACCCACCCACCCCCACACCCACAAGATGCTTATTGAACCAAGGGAGTGTCTGGTTACTATATACTCACTTCTCATTATGATAATATGAAAATATCGGGCAAAAAAAAAAATGTTTTTTGCTTGCAAAAAAATTGCAAGCACCATGGGAGTGAGACTGGGAGTGTGTCGGCATACACACACACACACACACACACACACACACACACACGTCTTCTGCACGGGTGGAGATGTCAGCGCACGCACGCGCACACAGTCGCGTTCACACACGAGAGCGGCCGCGCGGTTACCCTGGAGACAGGAACCGCACCTGATTAGCATTGAGCTGATAAACGCTGATGAAGCACACGCTCGCGCAGCGTCACGCCCGACACAGCCTCATGCAGCAGCACGATTATTAGAATGACTCAATAACATTATACCGCTGCTGAGTCAAGCACTGTCTCAGTACATTAGCCTTTAGATCAGTTTAACTTAATGTATGAGAAAGTGTATGCAGCCTACTGTATAAACACAGGGAGCTTTAAACGAGCCTCCACTATGCTGTCGTGATTACTTTAGCTTTCTGGCCAAGTGAGCAACACGATTATAGCCGTTTAAATGGTTAACTTGTGCACATAAATGGTCTATTTATTATGTATTTATTTTTAAACGAAACAACAGCAGCAAATGCTATTTGAATAAATAGCAGAATTAATAACAGTAATATAATAACCTCATAATAACAGTAAATTATAAATTAATTATACTTAAATAAATATTGTATATACTATTTATATTATATAAATACTATTTATACGTTATATACTATTTATATTATATAACGTATAAATATTATAATAGAAAATGTATATACTTTAAACTACAAATAACTGAGTAAAAAACACTGCATAATATGATTTGAAGAACTGCATTATATGATAAAACATTATTTATAATCATATTGTTAATTCCTCACCTCATAAATTGTTGAATTGGAGATTTTGTGAACCGTTATTTGCAGTAAAACGTGATCATAAAATATAAAAAAACTCAACATATTTAATTATTTCACAGACTGAAAAGATGTGACATTGAAAAGGCATTTCCATCTGTCGTTTTCTCTTGTAATGCACGTCACTCTTGCGCTCACAGGCTCAAATACTATAAGTACAAAAACAAATATTCACAGTTATTAATACACTTTACCTCATTTCACTTTGACTCCTTTTAGGACCGAGGACAGCATGCATGCTGAGAAAACTGGGTTGGTTTTCACTTGGCTTCACTTTTGGTCTGTTCTTTGTAAAGGTCTTCACCTGCTTTTAAAAGCCTCTTCAACACATCGCTCTACATGAGCGTATGCATGAAATATTCAGGCCCGAGGTGACAGACTGACAGGTAACAGAACACCTGTAATGCAGGAGATGGAGGAACTGGGCTCTTCAGTCGATCTGATGGTCGATTGTGCTTCCTGTGGTTCATCCTGCACTGAATAATGCATGTGAGAGAACCGGACACATCTGATCACATCACTCATCCACTCATCTTAAGTCTCATTTCTCCCACTATCAGAGGCTTCGCTTATCTTCTCAAGCCTAATGATGTTCTTGTGTTTGTGTTGTGAAGGTTAGGTCTTGTCTTTCCATAATAACTGAGTCTGTCTCTATTTGAAATGTAGATCTGTGTTCTTGGCGCTCGTGAAGCGCAGAGGCATTCGAATGGTTTGCCAGCTTTCATTTATCAATGTCATTTTTATTGTGTCTGTTTTCTTCAGTAGTCTGGCTCTTGATTCACAGCCCCTCCTCCAGCTGTAGTCTCCTTTCTCTCTCCA